>BSBK01011478.1:0-197500 GCA_027943335.1 Chamaecyparis obtusa
AGAGAGGGGGGGGTAATTTATACAATATAAAATTTAAGTATAATTTTGATTTATTTAAATTTCTTATACTTTAAGTTATATTTGTATAAATTATAAAATATAATACTTCCAAGATATTTGGGATAGGTTCAGCTTCATAGGAGTTAAGATGCAGATTCTAGATTCAAACAATTCTAGACTTAGCCAAATTTCAAGATTCAGCAGCCTTCAGCAAGGTTCCCTCCCACAATCCATCATGGATTTCTAAGGTAAAACAGAAGCTAGCAAAAGGATTCCCAAAGGGTTTTAACTCATTTTTATCACAAATCACTTGGTTTCGACCCCATCTCTACGACATACTCAAATCTCTCTCTCTCTCTCTCTCTCTCTCTCTCTCTCTCTCTCTCTCTCTCTCTCTCTCTCTCTCTCTCTCTCTCTCTCTCTCTCTCTCTCTCTCTCTCTCTCTCACATCACATCACCCTCTCTCTCCACCATATCCACTCTCTCTCTTTCATTACCCTCTCTCTCTCTCTCTCACAAACACACACACACACACATCACCCTCTCTCTCCCCCTTATCTACTCTCCCTCTTTCATTACCCTCTCTCTCTCTCTCTCTCTCTCTCTCTCTCTCTCTCTCTCTCTCTCTCTCTCTCATCTCTCTCTCTCTCTCTCTTAGAGAGAGAGAGAGGGTGTGTTTTATGTGTGTGTGTGTGTTTGTGTTTGTGTGTGTGTGTGTGTGTGAGAGAGAGAGAGAGGGTGATGAAAGAGAGAGAGAGTAGATAGGGGGAGAGAGAGGGTGATAAGAGAGAGAGAGAGAGACACACACACACACACACAAAGAGGGTGATGTTTGTGTGTGTGTGTGTGTGAGAGAGAGAGAGAGAGATTTGGGCGAGAGCTAAGCTAAGTTTTTCATCGAGATGGGGTTGAAACCAAGTGATTTTTGATAAAAACAACTTAAAACCCTTTGGGAATCCTTTTGACAGCTTTAGTTTGACCTTAGAAATCCATGATGGATTGTGGGAGGTAACCCTACTGAAGGCTTGCTGAATCCTAAAATTTGGCTGTCTAGAATTTTTTGAATCTAGAATCTGCATCTTAACTCCTATGAAGTTGGAACCTATCCCAAACATCCTGGAAGTATTATATTTTATAATTATACAAATATAACTTAAAGTATAATAAATTAAATAAATCAAACTTATATTTGTATAAATTGCCCTCTTTCTCTCTCTCTCTCCCCCTTATCACCCTCTCTCTCTCTCTCTCTCTCTCTCTCTCTCTCTCCTCTCTCTCTCCTCTCTCTCTCTCCTCTCTCTCTCTCTCTCTCTTTCTAGTTTTTCATAGGGTGCACCTGCTATGTAAGATTATGGATTACACTTTTGCAGCTTTGCATAGGGCACACGAGGGTGGAAATTTTTTGGTTTTACAAAGTGCGTGCGACCTATTTGGCGCACACACTATTTGGCATGCGCCCTATTTGGTGCATAAACTATTTGGCGTGTGCCCTATTTGGCGCACAAACTTTTTTTTGGATTGCCCAAGCCTAAGGCTTGGGCAACCCAATCCATAGGGTGTGCACCCTATAGGGTGCATGCCCTTTTTGTACGTATGCACTATGCATGATTTGGGACCAAAAAGAAAAGTGGCATCTTTTTTGTACCAAATCTTTGTGCACTTACCCCTTTATGGGAGCTTCTTCAAACTTCACCTATCTACTATGAATCCTTGAAAAAAGCTCTAGAAACTCTTCCACTCCACCTCCTAATCAAGAGAACATCAATAACTTCTTACAATGCATGCATGCTACCTCGGGTCCTCCTGACATTGTATTTACTCAAAAAGATTTACCTTCTAAAGAATTTTAGAATCAATATGATGCTCTTATGGTTGTTGTTTCTATCAATAAAAGTATCATTCATAGGACCTTGATTGATAATGAATCTAGGCTTAATGTTTGTAGCATGGACATGCTCAAAGTGATTAATGTCGATCTTTCAACTATTCAACCTGATAATTGTTCCTATACGTGGCTTTGATAATATTTCTAAGAACACTTTAGGAATCATTACCTTACCTATCAAAGTAGGACCAGTCATCCTGAATACACCTATTCATGTTATACCTAGACCTCTCAATTATAACCTTCTTTTGGGTAGACCTTGGTTGCATGAGATGCATGTCGTTCCTTCCACTCTTCACCATAAAGTCAAGTTTATACATAATAACAAGATGTATTCACTTCATGTAGATGATGCACCTAATCCTTGTCTGAATATTCAAACTCACACTACTCCTATTCCTAATACTAATCCTTCCTCCTCTAATGGTTTTCCTAGCAATGATTGGGGAACCTTGGATTTTAGTCCTACCTTTATTGGAGAGTATAAGATTAATTGATCTTGATTTTATGAAGAAAACAAAGAGAATTTGAACAATGAGTTTTTACTTCTACTTCTAATACCCTTAGTAACAAATTTGTCACTGCTTCTACCCAAAATGAATCTATCAAATCTACTAAGGATGATATTGTGACTGTTAAAGTTCCATTGACTCCTTCTGATATGGCTTCTTGTTATGGTCCTAGTTATCACTTCCTAGTTAAACAAGGATTTAATGGTCAAGCATGTGGTAAGCATAAACAGGGAATTCAAATGCCCTTACACACTGGGGAGCATGAGCATTCTTATGGATTAGGATTTAATCCTCAACAACAAATCAATGTTAACAACATCTCAAATAACACTTCAAAACATGATGAACCTATGAAGGAATTTGACCAAGAAGTTCTTTTGCCTAAACTCCTTTGTGCTAAGATGATTACTAGACCTAAACACAAAAAGAAATGTAGTCCACACTTGAAGACTCTTCCTTTTTGTTTATATCATAGATTTCATGATCACTCTACTAATGAATGTCATGCTTTACATTATAAGATTAGGCAGCTCATTGATAGTAAGGTTATTTATATATCATGTGGCAATGAGTTGTGTTTCAATCCTATTTTCTCTAAATAACATTTATGTTCCTATTATGGAGCTCCAAATTATGTAAACAATGTTAGCCTAATCCTTAGGGGCTCATTGCCTTGTATAGTGTTGCGAGCAATATAATAGGTCCCCTTCCATCCTTGTTCCTATGCTTGGGGGGCAAGGATGTCATCTCCTTCTTTTCTGTCTTTCTGAGATTCACCTCCTTCCTTGGTTAAACAATATATATCTATTATGTGATATCCAATCATATATGAAGATTTTGGTTTGCATTAATGATCTTTGTCCTTGATCACAACCTCTTTTGTTGTTTGACATTGGGTTTCCATGGTTGATAAATCTCTCACCTTGGAAGCTGAATAGTGTGCTATCCCTCACAAGGGTTACTTTTTCACTTCTTACATGATATCTCTTTGCATTCATCCCTTTCATGGCCTCATAGGAGCTATGACCTTCTTGTCTTGGACTAGGTGTTGTCTATGGATATTATCTTGATGTTGAAGGAGGCTTTATCCTTATTCTTTTCTTTCCTTAACATGTCAAAATAGTATGCTTTTTCCATATTAAGGAGGGGGGCATATATACAGCTTCCCTCATTCTATATTATGTATTTTGTTCTAACCTTTTGTTTTGCAGCATGCTAAATCTATGAAGGTAATGCACATAAGTTGCTAAATCCTGAAGGGACGTGCATTTCCAATTTCAAATATGCTAAATATTGGATGGTAATGCACATAATTTTCTAAATCTTGAAGAGACATGCATTTTCAATATGCTAAATCTTCCGAAGGTAATGCACATAAGTTGCTAAATCCTGAGGAGACATGCATTTTATATTCGTAGTGATACAAGAAGGTGGATCTATGGGTATTCTAGAAGCCATCAGAAGATGCATTACAATTTCAAGGCACAATTTATGGGTGAGCCTATTGGGCTTTCTCTCCAGGTTGATTCACGATAAGGTGGGCATCTTCCTGGGTGAGGTAATCACTTTCTCCTTTCTCTCTTTTTTCTTTCATGCTAGTAGGGTTGGATCATGAAGCTATGTTATTTATAGTGTTGCTCTTGTCTTTCTTATGTAATCATTTATGATTTTATGATATCTTTCTAAATATGATATTAGTATGATAAATATTTCTTAGCGAGGTTTCTTATGCCAATTGATTTGGGTTGTTTAGTACTAACCCATGTTCTTTTGGTTTTCTCTTTTTGCACCCTCGTGTGTTTATGTTGAGTTAGAATCCTTATCCCAGGGGCTTATGTCCTTAGCTAAGTGTTATTTGATCTCATTGTGAATCCACTTGGATCTTTTCTTTCTTCTCGTTTACCAAGAGTTTGCATCGAGTCCATACTCTTGGTAAAGTGGGGGCTTAATGTATCATCTTAAAATGGAAGCACTTCTATGTTAAGAGTGTTTAGCCCTCTGAGTAAGTGATTTGGAATCATGTCAAGCACCTCAAATTGGTCTTTTCTTGGATTAGGTATTTTTCCCTTGATTTTTCCCCTTTTCCACTTTTCAGCTGCATTTTCCTAGCATTCTAGACTAAAATTATGAGATTATGGACTTTTGGGTCAAGGGTGACATTTTTGGGTCAAGGACTACCTCAACCCTGACCTAGGGTAGGGTCTACCATGACCCTGACCTAGGGTGGGGTCTACCTCATCCTTGACCCTGGCTCCAAATTTTAACTTTCCATGATTTCTGGATTTCGGGTTTCAAAAATAATTGTTTTCCCATTTTTGGGTCAGTTGTTTTGGTCTCCGAAATGGTAAACTCTTAATTGCATTTAATCTAGGTCCATTTATAAAGGGTTAAGACCTAATTGGAATTTAAATCCCCACGGTGGCCTCTCTAGAAGTTTATGCCCTAGATCACTATAGAAGGAAGCCTTCCTCTCTCATTTTCTCCATCAAGTTTCCATCACAAGACCAAGCAATTTCATAATCAAGACATCAAGTTTTGAAATCAAGTGCTCAAGGTTTTCTCAAAGCAAGATCAAGAAATCATTTCATCAAGTCTTTTCAAAGAAGCATTCAAGTCCTATTCTCCATTCAAGTTCTTCATTGAAGATCAAGGATTCAAGCATTCAAGCCTTTGAAGGGATTTGGTTCAAGCATTCAAGATTCATCATTCAAAACCCTAGATCTAGCCATCATGGTGGTGTGATCTTCCTTCAAGATCCTTTGTTCATCTTCAAGATCTATTCATTCTTCTCTCAAGGTGGATTCCAAGCATGCAATCATGGAGGTTTTGATTTACATTTTTTGATGTTATGATTCAAGCTTTCATATTAATATACTTGTTTACATTTGAAATACAATTGCATATCTATTGAATTTCATAGCTTCACTGTTAGATCTACTTCTACTACTTGCTAGCATTCTCTATTTCAATTTCATTATTAAGGTTGATTCCAAACCAGGGTTTGACCAAGGCAAATCCCCCATCCAAACAACAAAACTATTTTTTTTGTAGGTATAGGTACATGATGACGAATTGAAGTGTAGATCTAGATACCTTTTTTGCCAAACTTTCAGGATCTATGAACAGATTTTTTGTCAGAGCAATTGGGTCAGTGACGACCTAGACTCTGACCTAGGTTAGAGACTACCTAGACACTGACCTAGGGCAGAGATGACCTCGTCCCTGACCTAGGGGAGAGATGACCTGACCTCAAAAATTTTTTTTTGGGTTTTGTAGATCTCATAGTTTTGGTTTTCAGCAAGTTCTTTTCTAGAGGTAATTACTTTTATTTCTTAATTTCAATATTAGTCATTTACATTTACTTTCCATATCAATACAATTCCATGTAAGTATAAAATATTGGTTTTGGGGTCTCTTTTATATGCAAATCATTGTTCTAGGACCTCATCCATATTTTATCCTTTACACTTATATCCTATTTTTCAAGGCTCTTAGAGGGTACACTGTTAATAGGATGTCAATACTTTGGTCTAATTTTCAAAATTTACTCCCATACTCTTCTAATTTAGCATTGTAAGAAAATCTATACTATCTATTTCTATTAAAGTTTAAAACAGTCATCTAAATATTGTTATGGATCAATTGCACTTGTAATTTGGTGGTCATATAGATTTTTTTGTATTTTCTATCCTTCTTTGGCAAAAATTTTCATTTCATTTTCAAAAATTTGTACCTTTGACTACCAAAGAAGTATTTGTAGTTACCGATGACTAGAAAAATTGCATCTATGTACACGATTCTTGTGAAAGCTACAACTGAAATAAAGAATGGCATAACCTTAGCATAACCAAAGGTGGAGGAGGTCAAATGCATCTTGTGTGTGTTTCCTATCAGGTTGTGCACAACCATCTACTTTGTTGTGTTCACTCAAATAGAAATACAAAAGGTGAAAACAAATCTACATATAATGATAACTAGATGCTAACATTTTTAAAGAATATATAACAATTTCCATTTACCCAAGAGTATAGGTGACATCCAAATATTGCACAATAAGATTTACCATGTACCATATAATATTAAAAAAATGTCTTAAAGATCTGATCAGAAGTATATCTACCATTTTGTTCTAAGGAGTTTAGGGAGCCAGGGGTATTTCATTGTTTTAGGGTTCAACGAATCTTTCTTGTGTTGTAGGATTTGTGGGAACTAACATGCAAACCTCATATGAAGCACTAACCTCATCTATCCTTTGATCAAATTTTTTTCCTTTAAGTTTTTCAGTCTTAACTTGAGCCACTCCAAACACTAAATATAGTTGTTTTAACTAGTTGTAGAGACTTGGAAATAACATTTTCTTGTGTATTGAAAGCCCATGTAAATTCAATCTCCCTATAAAAATATTTTGATATTAAAACTTTACAGATGTTGTGATTGATAAATGTTTGACCCTATGTCTAAAATCCAAGTAGTTGGGAAAGATACCATCAAACACTAGCAAAAATCATGATAAAACTACAAAGCACACATATAGAAAGTAAAACTATGGAAAATATTCAAATTTGAACTCTTTTCCTTATAAAGCATGTGAATTAGAATGTTAAGAACTATGGGTAAAATGATACACAATTAAAGAAAAATAGAAGGGTGGTTTCTCAAATCATGTACCTTGTGAATGCCATGTTGTCAAAATTTTTTTTAGCTTATCCTCATATTGTTGACTTCTACAAAACTTTAGCTGCTCCAAGATGTTTAAAAACTAATTAGCAACAAGTGTAAATAAAAAGGCCATATTTGTACATTCATAAAAATGTTTGAGATGGGCTGAAAGTTTCCTTGGAAAAAACTGATAACAAAACCAATAAAAGACTAAAATTATCATCCAAATCAGATAAGAAGTGTTAAGAAAACTCCTTTTTGAGATCGTTGCATTATAAGAAAAGCAACATTTTCTTGTTTAAATTTATGAAACATGACATGAACACATCTTAAACCAAGTGGATAAAGTTAAACCCTCAACATTTGTAGAGAAACTAATAGCTGACAAGTCATAGGCATTTTCAAGGAATTTAAAACCTCTAAAATTATTAGGTGTGGTCGCCTACAACAAATATGGAGAAATTATAATGATACAAGAAGATGTGGGATATTTAGTGTTTGGAATGTAACAATTTGATAACCTGTAATATGCTAGCAATCTTCTCTGAAAAGATGAAAACATCATTAATTTATGCAAATTTCCTACTTTCAAAACTTAAGAAACAAAGGAGATGGGAAAATGCAATAAAAAAACTTATCTTAATCAAGGAAAAATGGAAAAATGGAGTGAATTAGTGTCACATACAAGGTCAACCCAATGCCTCTGTTTAATCGGAAAAGGCCAAAAACTACCTCAAAAATTGATTGTATCTTGATCAGAACCATGTTCTTATATGGCATATATACAGGCAAGAAACAAAAAATAAACACATGGTGTAATGAATAGAAGTTAAAACTACGAGAATATGACCAACACATATAAGCTATACAAATGACTATAAGTCCTCAAGTCATCCAATACAATCAATATTTAAAAATACCTTAATGGACAAAATTAGTGGTCAATCATCTTCTTGAATAATCATTAAGATACTGAGCAAATAATTAAAGATTTCATTTCTCTAACATGCAGCTGACCTATATAGATTGAATATTTTTCCATTACACCCGTAAACTGAGAAATATTGAGTAATATTTTAACTTTGAAAGGGGTGTCACCATCAAATTAACAATGTATGGCTAAAATCTTGGGATGTAATGTATAAAATGAAGTGGTGTTACTATATTTAACTATACCTTTGTTTTTACTGAAGTGCATCTTCAATCATATCATAAACAAGATGAAGGGAATTTAAAATGTGTTTGGTAGATGCAACAACATAAATAGTTGAAGGAAATATTGCCAGAACCCTTGTGATTCCAATACCCAGATTTTATTCAATGGAACACTCAGTGCCTAATGCTTAGTAACATACCAAACAAGAGATCTTGTTACCAATTATTGCCCACATATGCAGTGTGTAAGCTTGTTATCAGTCACTTCATTTTTCCCAACAAAGAACGAGGTCTAAATGAATAAATTGGAAAGAGAAATGCATTTTAATTTAATAAAGTAAATCAGAATCTATTAATGCTATACAAAACACTTAGTGTCTAATGCTATCCCGAACAAGAGAGATTCCATTTTATTAGGTCAAAATCCCAAACATGGAGCACATGCACACCACATGAAATAATGATACAATGAGAGACATAAATCTAGGGTATTATATTTGATTAATACACAATAGCTTTTGCACAAATGCCTATTTAAATGAAAATAGTGTGTAAAAAGAAGAGGACAATTCATAAGAGGCTAGCTTACTGCAAATGAGAAACATGATTTTTATGTGTTAAGCATCAAGAAAATAATGCAGAGTACTAAATTATACTTTCAATTACAAAGATTCAATATCCATACATTACAAAGATAATTCATAATTAGCAAGAGTATCTTCTAATGTCGTTGATTTTCAATCTTTCTATCTAATGCCCAGTGGGCCAAAAATATGATCACATCATATTGATTTCCAATATCACCAACATCGTGAAACAAAATAAAAAATTGAAATTTTAGAGGGCACTGGTTATGAAATCTCAGCACAAAATATGATCACAACATATTGATTTCCAATATTACCAGGATTGTGAAAGAAAATAAAAAATTGAAATTTTACAGGACACTGGTTATGGAATCTCAGCCCAAAATATGATCACATCATATTGAGTTCCAATATCACCAGCATCGTGAAAGAAAATAAAATTTTAAAATTTTAGAGGGCACTGGTTAAGAAATCTCAGCCCAAAATATGATCACATCGTATTAATTTCCAATATCACTAGCATCATGAAAGAAAATAAAAAATTAAAATTTTAGAGGGCACCGGTTATGAAATCTCAGCCTAAAATATGATCACATCATATTGATTTCCAATATCACTAGCATCGTGAAAGAAAATAAAAAATTAAAATTTTATAGGGCGCTGGTTATGAAATGTCAGCCCAAAATATGATCACAGCATATTGATTTCCAATATCACCAGCATCGCGAAAGAGAATAAAAAATAAAAAATTTAGAGGGCACTGGTTACGAAATCTCAGCCCAAAATATGATCACAACATATTTATTTCTAATATCACCAGCATTGTGAAAGAAAATAAAAAATTGAAATTTTAGAGGGCACTAGTTATGAAATCTCAACCCAAAATATGATCACAACATATTGATTTCCAAATCACTAGCAACGTGAAAGGAAAAAAAATTGAAATTTTAGAGGGTACTAGTTATGAAATCTCAGCCCGAACAAATAATTTAAACACCATGTTCCATGAACGAAAGTTGTTTGCAATGAGGGCTATCAATCCTTGAAAGGAACAATGAGACCAATAACCTTGAATAGGCACAGTAGAGTGAAGGGGCAGCAGATAACTGCGAGTTTCAAGGAGATCAATAAATATTTTGCACTAAGCTATGGTAAAAGGTAGGGTTTTGTTCAAAACATAAAAGCCCCATTGTATTAATGTTTTATTTGTTTGTTTCATTCATTTTGATAAGTTCATTCTTTCTTCCTAAGAGATACCATGGCTATTTCGAAGAATACATTAACAAGTTTTATCACAAATCATTTACCCTTTATTCATACTCTATTTTAGAAGAGGTATAATCAATGTTTTTGGAATATGTATGCTATGTTTTTCAAGAAATAATGACAATGACTACTGCAATGCTTCATTAACTATTTTACAAGAAGTATATGACTATTTTGTTCAAAAGAATGAGGGTTCTCAAGAAATATATTACCATTTCATTATGAAAATCAAAGATGGAGGCTACTGTTATAAAGTAGCAAAACGGTGCCATGACCAGGACAATGTGTTAAAAACTAGTGAGAAGGAAGCATGTTTTTAATAGTGGATATGCATTGTTCAACGAGAAGATATAGTAGAGAAATGTGCCAATGTCAAACATTGCAAGGGTAAGAGAAAAGTATTTTCTTTCGTAAATGATATGTCACAGAGATACTAAAAGTGATAGAGATGTTTAATGACAATGGTATGAACAAGGCACAAACTAGCGATAAAAAGGGTGAAATGTTAGAACACTAGCAGGATGTGTCCCAAAGAGGAGTGTCACAATTATATAATATGAAGATCTTGTTTGCCATCCTACTTGGAGAGATATCCAATATGAAGGGGAAAACATGTACATTCAATGTGAAAAAGATAGTGAGAAATGATGCCAAAAGAATAGTTATTCTAAGTGTAAATAGTGAAAAGAGCCAATTGTGCACAATGTTGTTGTCTATTTTGACAATGAACATAAAATACTAGTAATAGTCATGGTGCATGGAATATTAATTATAAAAGTAGTAATGACTGTAATGTCAAAAGAAATAATATAGTATTGGATTTTTTTTGTAGATCAAGGCAACCATCAAGAAAGGACAAATGATCAAAAAAGGAGTAAGAGATAGAGAGAAACAATGTTTTTCTCAATAACCAATAGATGCAAAGATAGCTTGGCAATCTAACATTTTAAATAATGACAAACAATGTTAATAGCAGTAGAACATGCTTCAAAACATTGATAATGATAAAGGAGGTCACTGTAAAACAATGATAAAAAAACACTGAAAGTAATGCACGATTTGATAGTAATAAAAGATAATGACTATCCAAAATAGATTTAAAGGAGGTTGTGGGGATTGATAACCTAAGGGAGCTCATCATAACCAAAAAAGAGAAAAAACCCATTACTGTGAAGTTTTGAATATACATCATCTCTTCCCCTTTAGCAAAAATCCTCTGCTAGATGTAGCCAAAAGGGTCCGGCCAAAAATACTAGAATCATGTTTAGTTTGTAAAGAGTAACCTCTCATTTTCACTACACCCAAAGGCTAGGGCTTTGAGATTTCCTGCAAGTGCATCCCCCACTAATGTCATCAATCATGCTCACTTCTTCGGACCTTCAAAATGATAGTATATCTTGCATTAATATTTTTCATTTTCATACCTGGCCCACACAAATTTTCTATAGCAGTAAGCAAATTTTAGATTGTCATTGGTCTATTCACTTTCATTATTCACTACAATAAACTCCCAAATCTATGTATAAAATAATCTATAGGGCTCCCAACTCTAAATCTAGTTGTCCCTTTTCTACCATTAACAATGGCGGACAAATCTAAAAAAATCTTGAATGATTCCTCATAAATTGGAATGCCCAGAACGATCTTTTGCCCCACCAATCCTTCCCTGAAATAGTTTCTCAATCCATAATCAACATTGATCTCTCAAAACAGCATATTCCCACTCCAAATTTTTCACCCACTCCAGATTTTTCCCCATTTGGGCAATTGGTATGTGATGAAATTGAAATTTGTAGCAGATCTAGTCGAATTGATGAAAAATGCAGCGGTGGTCAACAAAAGAGGCAAAGATTTTTTCGTTGCCTATATCTCCACTATGCTCCACTTTCAAAGACCAAAATCCCCAAGTTCTTCATGTTTGTTCCTCGCGGTCTAGATATTCCCAATCTTTTTTTTCCTTCCGTAAGGGCCTGTTTGGTAGCGCACCATTTCCAGCATTTACCTGGAATTGGCATTTGTTAGTGCCCAAAAATGTCGAATCCTCAGTTTGGCACTGCAATATGAAAATGGAATAGGAATGTGTTAATGCTCATTTTGGTTAAAAATGAGCATTAACACATTCCATCTGAAAAGGTGGAATTGGCATTTGAGGGCCAAATTCCCATTTTCTAACTCCCGTTTTATAAGTCTCATCGGGTCCGCACGCATGTTAAATATTGTTTTGGCATCTGCCTTCTTTTTGGTGTCCGCGTTAGGGTTTATCCTCCATTCTTCACTGCAACGAAGGCATTATCCTGCATTCTTCACTGCAAGTGAAGGCGAAGGCAGTCTTCACTGCAAGTGAAGGCGAACGCATTATTCACTGCAAGCGAAGGCGAAGGATGACATTCTTCACACTGCATGGAATCTGGTATGCACATCTTCGAATGGGCAAAAATAGTTGATTTTGTTTAGGGCTTTGCTTTTTGTTTAGTGCTATGCATTTTATTTTTATTTTGTTTACGGCTATGCTTCTATCTCTTTAGGTGTATACACATTTGCTATTCTCAAATGGGTTTTGCAAGATTGTTAACTCGCTCATAAACTAGTCGATTATGTAGATTTTAAACTCGCTCATAATAACAATACAAACAGACCTGAAATGCAGACTATGGAGATATGAAACCCTTGCCTAAAATGGGTGTGCATATTTTGAAATGGAGATATTGTGTACCCTTTTTGTCTAAAATTTATTGAAAATCATAGACATCTGAAAATTTGCCTAGAGTACATCCCTACCAACAATTCAACATAAACAATGCCTACAGTAGTCTTGATACCGAATGGTGTGAGAATGTCATACCAGTCTTATTTGAAATGGTTTAAGAAACGGTGATGTTCAAGTGGCAACTGTAGAGGAAATTCAGAAGCTGACAAAGTGTGAAACACATGTTTATACAGCTTAACTATTGAATTCCTATATATGGATACATTTTCTAACATTCACGAGTATTGTTTAACTATTTTGCTTGATTGTACTGTCTTTTCCAAAGGATGCCTGTGGATTGTTTTCATTCTTTGTCAGTGGTCTGTTAAGCATAGACCTTGAGTAGGCCAATTAGGAACCCTAGTCAGTAGCATACTACATAGCAACAGATCAATAGATTGTATGTTGGACCAATTTGCTCTCATTTTGATGTTATGTTCAGGATATTTTGAGCAATAATAAATAGTTTCTTTAATTCTCTATCTTATGTTTGGTGTTTTGATAATGCTTTCATTTTTCAAATAATACACCTGATTATCTAGTAGAATTTAGTTTCAGATGTTTAATACATGGATATAGACTAGTTGAACTTGTATGATGAATTGCGATTATTGCACATGGATATAGACTAATTGAATTTGTATGATGAATTGCCATTATTGCAAATGAGTGTGGTTGGAAACAAACCAGTGGAAATAATTAGTTTCTTGCTTGCAAACAACTGAGATAATTAATCAACACTACAAAGAAGAGCAAAAAAATGTGATAACCTTTTGTTACCACCTGCACTTTATTAGTTGTCTATGCTTTCCATTACATATTAAGCTCCTAGTAGCTATTAGAATAAGGCAACCAGCTATTATTTGTATGGTATGATGATACCACAGTATTATTTTGAGTTCTATTCCTTGTTGCTATATTTGAATGGATTGTCTATATGAACTTTAGTTTGTCATTTATATTGAAAACATTTCCTATGGTATGTGTATATATATTTTTTGATAACTATTGTATTGCTAATGCATTTTTTATTTCAAAGCTTTTATACTTTGAAGGTAATGTGCGTCTTTTTCACTTTTTGTGCATATGTCTTGGAAAGGTCAAATCTGCATTGACATTAACAAGGTAACTATAAATTTATCTTTGTGGAGGACAATCTATCTTATTTTGTTCCCTTTCCCTGAATGATTAATCTTTGATACTTATACCCTCCCCTTGTGGCAGAGGAGATATGTCTCTTCAATGAATGGACGCTAGTAACCCATGACATCTCTTAATTAATATTTTAATGAGACGAATTTCAACCTCTACTGTTTGTTTGATTGGCTCTGTAGTATATATGATTGCTGCTGGCGATGTTTGATGCCTTTTCTATCCTCAAATGGAATTCTCCTTTTATATCTACCTTTGTGTAGGGAGTCACCAGCCCTTCACTGCCAATGTCTTTTGGAAAAGGTTTACCCCTTCTCCTTTTCATTGCCTTCTCCTAATAAACAATTTATTAATTACACACTATCGTTGTCCTTTACTTGGTCACCCCTAAGCACCATCACCCCTTGCTTAGTAGGTTGTAATTGGCTAATGTTGACAATAATAATTTATGCCATTAACTCTACTCGATATTCTGTCCTTTTGTGATTGTCGCTTCTTGCCTTAATCACTATTTCTATTTTGGGGGTTTCTCTGCCCTATCTACTTTTTCCATTTAGAATGTTTGATTGAGGTTGAAGAGTCCTAATACTCCTTTTCACTACCTTTTTGTATGAGTTTCTTAGTGTTCCTAATCTCTGGTTTTCTTCAAAATACTATCCAATTGTCATAAGACAGTGATAGTCCCAATTTGGAAGAGTCCCCCCTCACTATATGTAGTTGCCTCTTATATTGGAGCCTATGGATATTGTTATTTTATGAAGCATGGATATTATTACATACTTATATAAATGTATATGTGCCTATATAAGAACCATATATTACATACTTATATAAATGTATATGTGCCTATGACTATCGATTTTGTATCTGAAACCTTCTTCGCCGTGTACTTTTTAGGGATGGATCTTATCAATGATATAAATGTTCAAGCACTCCTTTGTAGGAAGGTCAGAAAAGCTCATATTCACGTACTTATTCTTGCTATCCTTGGAGTAGCGAAAGTACTCTTTGTGCTTGAAGGTAGGCAAACAAAGCGTAAGGAAAGAAGTGATGGAAGTGGTTTTTATAAATGCATTATTCATTTGAGTGAGGTGCATTGTCACAACCAAATTCGCATGAGTTCAGCAACCTTCTTTCGGCTAGCCAATCTTGTAAGGAAAAAAGGAATCCTATCAGATATGATTAGCATAATGTTAGAAGCACAATTAGTCATGTTCCTCCACACCCTTGGCCACAATCTGAGGAATCGTAAGATTGCCCACAACTTTGGTCACTCCGGAGAGATAGTAAGCCAATACTTCCACAAAGCCTTGATAGCTATCTTAGCACTCCATGCGGATTATCTCATACCACCTAGGCCAAACACTCCTCCTGAAATTAGTGGGAAGGACTGTTTCGATCCTTACTTCAAGGTAAACCCCCTAGCGCTACAAATTTCTTTGCTTAGTGATAATCATATTACTGCAACTTTCTTGACTGTGTTTTTTCTTTCTATAGGATTGTGTTGGAGCAATTGATGGAACCCATATACTAGTCATTGTCGATGTCGACTTATAGGGTAAATATCGGGATAGAAAAGGGAACTTGTCACAAAATGTTATGGTTGTCTCTTCTTTTGATTATAAGTTTCAATACGTTCTTGCTGGTTGGGAAGGGTCTACTGTAGATAGCTGTGTTCTAGCTTCAGCTCTTAGTAGAGCTGATCCACTTGTAGTTCCACCTGGTATGCCATTTCACACCGTATTTTTTCTAAAGAAAATGTTAAATGTTTGACAGTGTCGTCAATGTTTCACGGTTTAACAATATATGTTATTTTATAGGAAAATATTATTTGGTCGATGCTGGATATCCAAATGTACCAAGATTTTGTGTACCTTACTGATGTACACGTTACCACCTAAAGGAGTTTTCAAGAGCAAACCCTATAAATAGCCCACAAGAGTTGTTTAACACCGACACTCCTCTCTTAGAAATGCAATAGAGCGTACATTTCACATTTTGAAGCAACGTTTTCCTATCCTGAGGCATGCAACGTCTTATCCAATCATGACACAAGCACGTATTGTTTTGGCATGTTGCATACTGCACAACTTCATTACTATAGAGGACGGTGTTCCATCTGCAGTGGTTATTGAAGAGGATGATGATTGTGATGAGATAAATGTACCAATACTTGAGACATGTGGGTTGAGTCAGCATGATAGGGATGATTGGGGGAACTTTAGAGATGACATAGAAAGTAGGATGTGGGAAGACTATAGATGTAGACATTAGTTGTAGTTTTACAAGACATTCCTTTGTTCTTTAATGTGCTTTCATTCCTAATTGGTTATTGTCATTGCCTCTTGAATTTGTAAGCCTTGTTGCATTACAAAATATAAATCATACTATTGTAATGCTGATGCTGAAAACATGTGTTCTCATAGTTTACATTTACAATATTCTTTGAAACAAATGAAGCCTGTGTATGATTTCTAACTCTAATTTCTCTTTGATTAACATTCATGTGTCTATCTTGTTGTATTGTTGATGCTGAAAACATGTGTTCTCATAGTTTACATTTACAATATTCTTTGAAACAAATGAAGCTTGTGTATGATTCTAACTCTGATTTCTCTTTGATTAACATTCATGTGTGTATCTTGTTGTATTGCTGATGCTGAAAACATGTGTTCTCATAGTTTACATTTACAATATTATTTGAAACAAATGAAGCTTGTGTATGATTTCTAACTCTGATTTCTCTTTGATTAACATTCATGTCTATATCTTGTTTGACACTTTTTCTTCTAAATGGGGATTGAGAGAATGGTAATTTGGCCCTAAAATTCCAATTGCACCTTTTGATGTGGAAGATAGTAGACCATATATAATTACAATACTAATTCAGTGTGCAATAGAATGAACACTGATTCAGTAGACCATAGTATGTTTACACAGTCTACTATGGTCTACTATGTTCATACAGTATGCTTGAATGGTTAATATAAAACACTTAATCCATCTACTTGTATGGTCAATGTAAAACACTTAATCCATCTTATACTAGAGCATATATAATACAACTGTATGAACATAGTAGACCATATATAATTACAATACTGATTCAATGTGCAACAGAATGAACACTGAATCAGTGTTCACTTTGTTGCACACTGATTCAGTAGACCAAAGTAGACATAGTATGTTTACACAGTCTACTATGGTCTACTATGTTCATACAGTATGCTTGAATGGTCAATATAAAACACTTAATCCATCTACTTGTATGGTCAATGTAAAACACTTAATCCATCTTATAAGTTTTCCCTTTTTTTTTGTTGTATCTATTTGTCAAACCTCAATTCATGTTTGGCCAGTGTAAATTTTAATATATTAGAATCAATTTACAAATGCATTGAATTAAAAAACTCGGATAAGAATCCCCACAGCTTATATATGAATCCCCAGTGAAGTTTTAAAAATGATAGAGTTGGTGGGAACAGGATGTTGAATAGCTGACCACAACACATGAACAATGCAAATGCATTCTCACACATAGAGTAAGTACATCTGCATTGTTGATGTGGTGTTGTTTATGGCTCAAATATTGGGTTTTTTAATGGTTTGCAGATTTGGCAGACCGATTAAAATTCTGCATCTACAACATTTTTTATTTGTTATTTGTTATCTTATAAATTCAATATTTTTTCCCTATTGGATTAACAAAATAGACATAGGCAAAACTTAGATTTAAATAATTAATGTTAAGACTTCTATCAACACTAGCTGATCTAGTAAGCTATAGAAATCTGGTTCCTCTACAAATTTGTACAGTTTCCCTCTTTGATGGCGTTGCATAAGAATCAAACAAGATATGGTTTGACAAACAGATACAACAAATATTAAGTATACAAGTAGATGGATTAAAGCATACTGTATGAACATAGTAGACCATAGTAGACCATAGTACACTGTGTGAACATAGTAGACCATATATACATGCATACTTAGCTACATGAAAATGAGAAGGATAATAAAGAAATATATTACATATTGTTGGATATCATGCATAAATGCAATATTTTGGATTATATGACACTGTTTTATGACTATTTCTTTAATATCCATTCTCATTTGCATGTAGCTAATGATTGCATACAACAGGTGGTGTAGGTGATGTCCTTCACAGATCTGATGATGAGCATGGATGATGAGGTTCCAGTAAGCCAGTCAACTTCTTCCTCCAAGAAGGTTGTGTGGACAAGAGAGATGGAATGAAAGTTCCTAAACTTGCTCCACGATCAAGTTCACCTAGGAAGGAAAGGTGAAGGGGGCTTCAAAAAAGAAGCTTGGACAGCCATTGAGAGGAACTTCAATGTTGAGATGAACCTTAATTTGTCAAAGGAAAATTTCAAAAATAAGCTTAAAGGATGGAAGAAAGGTTTTAGAGTGATGAGAGAGTTGAAGAATATGAGTGGGTTTGCATGGAATGAAGATACTCAAAGTGTGGATGCTGATGACATGGTGTGGGAGGAGCTTCTAAAGGTAACATGTTGTTTTAAATATGTTAATCTTAGCAATATTTCCTTCTTATTAAGTTAGATAGAAGACAAAGGTCTAATTCATTCATCATGACAACATGCAGAGAAAAGAATTCAAAAGTGCCAAAGTGTACAAGAGACAACCCTTCTAGGACTACAATGACCTAGCCATCATTGTAGGTAATGACATAGCTGAAGGTGCCGCTGCTACTACTGCACAAGAGATAGAAGAAGGGCTCAATATGGATGGGCCCGCCTATGTGGATTGTGATGAGGATGTCCCTATGAGTACACCTCTTAACACTACAACTGATTTGGATGATGAATTACATCATTCCAATCAATCGAGTGCAAGTGCTTGTCCAAATCCTTCAACATCATCACCGAGGAGGGAAAAGAGGAAGAAGGCAACCATTACTGGTTCGATGGATGTGCTTTGTGATACTATAAAAAGAATAGAAGAGGACTTCCATGCGCCTCTTGTATTCAAAGTGGACAATTCTGAATTAGATTCTGTCTTGCGTAGTGTCTATGAGGCTCTCAAAGGCATCCCTGATTTGAGTCCACAAACTATGCTAAAAGCATATGACACCTTCATGGCTGAAAAAGATAGAGCCAAAGGGTTCTTACAAATGAATGATGAGGAGAGGGTGTAGTATATTGCCATGAAGTTTGAAGACCTCTAGATACTTTTTCTTTTCATTTTAAAGTATTGTTACTTAAACATTGACAGACCTCTAGATACTTGTCTTATCAACACCATCATGATATTGTTTTTACTATTATTTCATGCTATTTCATCCATAATGATATTGTTTTTATTGTTATAAAGTATGCATTATAATATTTTTCTGCTATTTCAGCCATGATGATATTGTTTTTACTATTATTTCATGCATTATCAAATAACATAATACCAATAGATATTGATGTTAAGATGCTTCTGTAAGTTTAGTGGTATATGATTCTCTAAAAGAAAACTTTTATCTCATTGCTTGCCATGTTGAGCAACAATTAGCAGTGAAACATGATCAGTTGGGAAAAAGGAATGTACTAGAAGGAAAAGAAAATAAAACTATCACTGTAATATCTGGTTCCCTATTGAGAACTTCATTCTAGCTCAAATTTCTTAGTGAAGCATAGGATGAAAAATTTTCCTTGCAATGTTCTTGTATATCTAGAATGCTCTGAGCACCATTCTTTTGGAAGCTACAATTCTCAAAATCTTGGTAGAGGGCCTGATTTATGAGAGATTCCAAATGATATAGGAAACTTCATTTTACCTTGGAAGTAACACTGACATTATAAGGTTGCAAAAGTAGACTAAGCTTTTCCATTGCTTTCCCATTTAGGTCTTGTATTTATGTTACAAGTGTCCTACAGAAATGTTTTACAGAGACCCTTGCTTCTAATACAATCTATAGAAAACCTTCGATCATTGTTTTGGTGGTAACAGGCAAAGGATTTTGTTTACCACCATTATCAGGCTTTCTATATAAGGTTGCATTTTCATATTTTCTCATGCCAGTTCTGCCAAAATCTGCTATACTGCCATCTTGGACTGTCTGATTCAATGCATCTTTGAGGTCTTTGCAGTATAGCTCTAATTGCCTTAGTTTCACACAACATTGACAAATTAGATTCACACAAATCTCATTGTATTCATAGATATTCAGTCAGTGACTGTTGCACACAATACTTCACTAGTCTGCCTCTCTGTACTGTAGCTTTTTCCAATCTGACAACCAACCTGTACATTAGGGTTAGAAAAGTCTTAAATATGATTGTCTTGGAGTGAGTGTTAGGTCTTTAGGGCGTATTAAGCCTCTTAGTTTAGGTAGTCATTACAAAGCAAAAAGTTGCTTAGCAACTTTTAAAAGTTGCTAGCAACTTTTGAGCAACTTTTAGTTGCTTGAGCAACTTTTGCTCACTCATCATAATAGACCATTACTAGGCCTTCCAAAGCACTCATGTGCATCAAATGATCATTAAACACAAACTCCTATACCACTACTCAAGAAGAACCCCAAAAACCTCAAGTTGACAACCTTGCTTGAGTTAAAGGGCATAACAAACTATATAGACCAACAGACCTCTAGGACTAACACAAAGCCTAGACACAACCAAGATTGAGTCAAACTCCATTGTGACTCTTATTCCAAATACATAGCATAAACACACCAAAAACAAAAAGGTGAGGGCCCTCATAGAGGTGCTCCTGCACCATCTCTCCACTATGCTTCTATGACTATAATGTGCCCAAGCCCATCCACTTAAATTGTGCTTGTCAATTATGCCTAAGAAGACTATATATGCATTGGGCTTAGTTTATGACATTGGTAGCTTGGAGAATCTGGTGAGATTAGAATACATGGTTTGTTGTTGTAGCAATTCACAAAAACTAGAAGGTGGAGTAGTTTTTTAAAATAGTACTCCAGCTTGTACAAATTTTGTACATTGCTCCAACACCTACTTATGGTTTCCATCTTATATACATGTTGACAGTTCTTCGAGTACACATATGTTGTTCATGATTTCAACTTACAATCTATATTTCTAATGACTACACATATTTTTGATGTTACTCCTTGGTGTATTACATTTATTATTACAAGTATAGATGTGTTATTAGATCCTTTTAGTTTCAAATAGAAAGTCTCTTTAATTAATGATGGATTGTTAGAGTAAATTTGATTATGTGAAGTTTCTAAAATGTTATGAACTGTATTTGAATCTCATATATTGTTCATGATTTCAACTTACAATCTATATTTCTGATGACTACACATATTTCTGATGTTACTCCTTGGTGTATTACATTTATTATGAGAACTTTGCACGGTGTGTCTTCACACCACCATTTTGTTGTTGGATTTTGTTCTTCCCCATCTTCTTTGTACAAGTATAAATGTGTTATTAGATCCTTTTAGTTTCAAATAGAAGGTCTCTTTAATCAACCATGGATTGTTAGAGTAGATTTGATTATGTGAAAATTCTAAAATTTTATGAAGTGTATTTAATCAACCATAGATTGTTATAGCATCGATGACTTCAGTCAATGCGCCTATGTGTAAATATGGTGATGGGTGATGTATATTATGGACATCGCAAACATCAAGAAATCTCGGGCGTCAATTTTGGGCTTGCCCAAAAAAGCTCGGGATATGTAATTATAGTTTTATGTTTAAAAAGAATGTGACAATTTATTATTTTAGGAAGAACTGATGTAGATTGGTATTGCAGGGAAAACATAAATGCGATTTCTTCCGGTGGGTCGATGAACCCAATTGTACGTCTACTCCATCTACAACTATACCCAACTTTATGTCAACCCCATCTACATCCCTACCTGACATAGGGAATGAGTGCAAGGAGTGGAAGGCTAGAGAGGTAGCTAGTGCCGCAAGATTATTTTCAATGGCAAAGGCAAAAATCATGTTTCTGCGATGCATTCTTTGTGTAGTATGCGCACTACTTTTTTGGGAACATATGCATAAATGTAGTTAACAGACAGATATTGTACATACATGAAATTTTTGTATACTTTAAGTAGATACGTTCGACATATTTTGATAAACTCAACAGATATTGTACATACATGAAAGTTTTGTATTCTTTAAGTAGATACGTTGGACATATTTTGATAACCTCAAGAACTTTTTTGTTGTTTATGACTCAGTTATGATTTTGAATATAAAATTAAACAAAATTAAATATTAACCTTATAAAAAAAAATTTGAATTTCTTTTATAATTTTCTCTATAACATTTAATAAAATAAAATAAAAAATATTTATGGTTTTCTCTATAAAATTAAATAAAATAACAAAATAAATCATAAAATGAACTAATAAAAATAAAATATAATATAAAAAAATATTAAAATACTTCAAAAAATAAAATAATAATCATAGTCAAAAAAATATTTATGGTTTTCTCTATAAAATTAAATAAACTAACAAAATAAATCATAAAATGAACTAATAAAAATATAATATAATATAAAAAAATATTAAAATAGTTCAAAAAATAAAATAATAATCATAGTCAAATTCCAATTCTTGTTTTAAAAAGTGGAACCAAACGGAGGATATACATCTTCTCGCTCATGTTCCAGGTCAACCAAACAATCCTAACTATAATCCAAAAATGAAAAACTAGATTATCAAATGCATGATTTGACCATTTCCAACATTTGATCAAGTTCAGCATTTCCTAATTCCCGCTACCAAATGTGCCCTAAATTATTTTCATGCGGGAAAATGTGTTTTCACTCTTTTTTAAATTTGTCTCAATTTTTTATTTAAGACACTTCCAATAGTTTTAGTTTTTAATTTAAAATAATTAAAGTGTTTGAGACGAAAAAAAATAATTTTGTCTTTAAAAATGTCTTAAATTGCCCTCTTGGGTAGTAGTGTTAGGGCTTTCTAGATATATATTTATGTGTTCCTTCCTTAACTTGGTACAATAGGAAGAATTGGCTAGACCTTATTCAAGTTAAATTAAATTAACCCCTGATCTCCCTTGATTGGATGATCCTCTATTCTTAGTGACTCTTTGCTCTTTCACATGTGCAGCACAACTAATAGTGGGTGCCCAAACAATTTCCCTATAGATTTGAGAATGTTAAAAAAAATAGGGGGAAAGGCATTGTGTTTGTGAGTATAATTTTTTAAGAAATAGAAATTTACCTATAAATTTTAAAACATTTTCTAAAGTTCATATAATACAATAATTTAAAACTATAAAAATGAACCATACATGTAACTAATTGAGCAAAGTTTAAGTTTTTTTTCTAAAGTTTCTATACACTTTTTTCTAAACTTTTCTAACATCTTCTAATAACTTTCTAAATTTTCCTAACGTTTTGAAATTCTCTAAATTTTCCTAAGGTTTTAAAATTTTCTAATTATTTTCTAATAAAAATAATTATAAATTACTAGAAATGAAAATAACTAATATAACTAACTAAAAAAGTTAAAAATAAACATTTTCTCCAGTTTATGAACTATAGTTTTCTAACATTTTCTCACTATGATCTTTTTAACGTTTTCTAACTATGGGTTTTTAACATTTTCTACCTACATTTTTCTAACATTTTCTAGGATTTTCTAATCTTCTCTAATAAAATTCTAATTTTTTGAATTCAAAACTACTAAAAATGATAAACTAAACAAAAATAATTAAAAAAAGAATTTACAATAAAAAATAAACAAATAAGGAAGAAATATATACATACCTGGTATCAATGATGGTTGAAAGAGGTCAAAAGTGCTCAGGAAATGTGGATGTGAGTCTGGGAGATCACCGAGTTTTCTCTAATGCCTAGGGTCCATGAATTCACTGAAACTATTTTGTGAAAGTGATAATTACCATTGAAAATTTATTAGGAATTTAGCCAAAGTGGTGTTCATGAGAAGGCTGTCTTCAAATGAACACCTCTACACAGGCGGATTCACCCAAGTGGGGGTCTTTGTGTGAACACTCCCATGTGAATGTGTTCACACAAAGACCTTTAACCCCTTTATGTGAACACTCTCCTTCACATGAAGGGGTGAAAAATAGAAAAAAAATCATGCCTTATTTTCCTTCATGCCTAAAAGTGTGACACACTAACACTGAGATCAACCTATGATATATATAAATTAATATTACATTATCATACATACATACATACATATACATGTATATATAGTTATTGTATGTGTGCAATTTAAGAAATGGTTCGACATACAAATGCATTTTCAATGTTAATGACATAGCTAACATCCATTTAACTTTTAGAACTATCAATGTCCTTGGTAGCACTTTAATTACTGGTCTTGTATTTCAATAAGAAACAAGATTCAATATATTTATCCATTGTTGAGGTAGAATATATTGTTGAAGTATATTGTTGAACTCATGTATTGTGGATGAAACAAACACTCATAGATATTAAAGTAACATTTAACGAAGCCATTCCTAATATGTGTGATAATACAAGTACAATAAAAATTAAACAAAAAAGGGTTATGCATTCAATAACAAAGCATATATCAATTTGATACCCTTTTCTGAGAGACAAAGTTCCTAAATGTGAAGTAAGACTAGAGTATATTCTTAACAAGGAAGGAATTGCAAACATATTTACCAAAGCCTTACCAAAAGATAGTTTTCAATTTCTTTGCGAGAAGCTTGGTGTTATTACCTCTCCTTCTAACTTAGAAAACGTGATTGGTGAATCTGTTTGAAAAATGCCTTCCTAATGGATTCTTGTGGTTGTTCTTAGGGGAAGAAACAAAGGCATGCTTTTGGTTTTTGGCATTGATGAAAAGGGGGAGAAAGTTATATAAAATGATCTTACATTAAGGGAGAGTTAACATTTTTTTTGTTTATTTTTCATAATGACAAAGGGGGGATTGTTATAAATATATGATTGGTTGTCTAGTTTCATTAATATCAAACATAGTGTTTTGGAGGAGTTTGAGTTTTTCTTTGCTCAAGATTTATGGTCTGAAAGGTTGCTATTCTTATTGAAGAGTGTTTTGGAGGATTTGGAGCTTATATTTTCTCTAGCTTCATGGCCCATAAGCTTTCTATTCTTGAAGATAAGGGTTTATGTATTGAAACTTCATTGTAGTGGAAGACAAGTATGTAGCCCAGTTGTGTAGTAAACCTTTAGTGCAATGGAAGACAAGTATTTATTTAGTCTAGTACCATAGTGTAGTTGAAGATGGGTATGTATCCTTTATGATTTCAGAGTAGTGGAAGACAAGTATGTATCTTGTGATCATGTGATGATGATATTTTAGAGTGCCTCTATATTATGTTCTAGTATCCAAAAGTCTATGTGGTTTGAATTTCCATAGTTCTATTGCAATCGTATTGTGTTGGAGAATTTATCTATAGCAATTTTATAGTTGTAACTATTTGTACTTTTTGGAGTTTTTATTAAATATTTATCAACATTGAAGATGTGCTAAAACTCATATAAATGGATTTAGGTTTTGGTCTTGGTGGTGGCATTCTTTGGTGATCAAGAATGTCTTCCTAGTTTTCTAAGGATTGTGTCATTCTATGTTGCATTTATTTTCAGTTGTTATTCTAATTTGGAAATATCTTGTGGAAACACTTGACATGGCATGTTGACATGACTTCTGATGTGATGTTTTGGCATGTCTTCTATTGTGGCATGTGGATATCTCCATATCATATCGAGGTTTACTTACTGTTGGCATGTTGGTAGTTTTATTTTACACATTTGAATTATCTTTGGTAGTTTTTTTGGTTATTGTGGATCCACAATTGGGATATGTGTTGTTTGTTTTTGGTTCATCTTTCTCCTAAGATAGATCATACTTTAAAATTTAGGCCTGGGTGTTATAATTAGCGATTATTGAAATATCAGTTTTAGGTTTGAATCTTATACTTGAAATGCTTATCTCTTATTCAAATGAAATCATTCTATATGGGACCTATGTATTTAATGTTTATCTCATACTTATTTAGGCCATCAATTTGGACATGCTTTCGGCATAAGTCTTATTTTCATTTTGTTATTGCCTTGGCCAACATGAAACTTATTTATAATATACTTATGAGGAGTTGGGATCTCCATTTGTCAAATAAGTTTCATGTCAAAACTCTCGATAGGACTCTATTAGGACCTCTATTTTCCAAAAAATAGCATAAGACATCAGTTGGAAACACTAAAAAATTGGTGACTTTGTTGGGATCTCCATTTGGTAAATAAGTTTCATGCCATATCTCTTCATAGGAATCTACTAGGACATTTATTTTCTAGAGACTATGAATAAGACATCTTTTAGAAACACCAACAAACTAGTGACTATGTTGGTTCCTCTATTTATCTCCTTAGATTACCCTAATAATTAGCCTTCTCTTTTCAATGGAAACATAAGAGAGATGACTAATTGACATGAATTACTCATATGATGAATAATTCTCTTACTGTTAAGGCTCTACAGGCCCTAGGAGGTAAATCTTTGTAATATTTACAAATTTAGAACAAGAAATGTTAAATATTTCATAAGAAAATAACTCTTAGTATAGCATAAAAAAATACGTATGAATTATTTTAGAATTGTCCCTATTGTAATTACACATCATTGGCACACCCACTACGAGTTAAAAAAACTTATACCAATCCTACTCCTAACAACAATAAAAGTAAAGACAATTTTTAAATTTTGACATTAGATCCATCTAGGGTTTTCACAAGAAAACATAGTTGACCAATCCCTTTTCCATTTACACAGTCAACATGAAATGACCATTAGTGACAATGACATCAAAACATAACCATTGATCTTTAAACTAGTGTTGCATTACAATAATGAGATCTCATATCATGGTAACATTCTTATTGATATTGAGATGCATTATAGTAGTCTTTAACATTCAACTAAAAGCTATGTTTATTACAATCCTTGAATATGAGGCTATAGTTGAATATTTGTTACAAGAAGTGTCCAACAAAGTGGCATTCCAATCTTTGACTATTATGACTCAAAATAAAATGAAAATACATTCATGAAACATTAACACCAGCCTTGAATTCATACAACGCTAAATAGTTTACTTATCATTATCATAAAACTAATTACAACATGTCCAAACTAAAACTCCAAAGCAAAAACTAGTCCTAAGCTTTTTATTGCAGGAAAAAATAGGTTTTAGGGGGAACCCAAAACCCCATACAAGTTAAGCCCAAAAGATTACATCATTAAGCATTCTGAAAATAAACAAGATAGGGAACCAATCCGCCAGAACCAAAGCCCAAAAAAATGAAAAAAAACCAAAAACCAGAAACCCCACCAGTAACCTAGAAAACCTAAAAACATAGAAACACTGAGAGAGGGGGACAGGTGAACCTAGACAAACTCCTTACGAGTTTCCTCCACTTCCTT
Organism: Chamaecyparis obtusa; assembly: GCA_027943335.1. Classification (NCBI taxonomy): domain Eukaryota; kingdom Viridiplantae; phylum Streptophyta; class Pinopsida; order Cupressales; family Cupressaceae; genus Chamaecyparis; species Chamaecyparis obtusa. The sequence goes on from BSBK01011478.1 coordinate 27,397, forward strand.
CTTCACCTCAAAAATCTTCTTGATGGTTGCATTGAAGTCAGAAAGATCGAGGATCCTGTCTTGGATCTTTTACTTTTTAGCTGATTGAGTACATTTGCCAGGACCCTCATCACCGACATCCTCATTGTCATCCGCAAGTTTCTTGGTAGGAGAGCTAGCATCCAGCTCCACTTTGATTGACATGAAATAGTCCATAGCAGAGCCCATGAATAGGTTGTTGTCCTGCATATGCTTCTTTAACATGTTCTCCAGGTTATCAATTTAACTTGCATATCCTACATTTTCTTCTCCCTAACATTGTCCTTATTGCTATCCAGCCCCTTCGAACCAGTCGCCATAATCTCCTGTAGGGAGTCTACCTTAGTAGAAAGAGAGAGGGATTTCAGATTAGGACTTTTGATTTCTTGAAAGACCCATTTCATCAAGCAAGAAGAATACATGGACAACGCCTTTGCAGTCTGGAGGACCCCGAAAGGGGGATCAATTTTGTCATCCATGTCTTCTTTAAGAAGTTGCACATTCCGTTCTTGCATGTCCACTATTTTGACAAAGGGGATGTTCCATGAGGGGGAGGGAACATTCCCTTTCTCGAAAACTTGGGGGAAATAGGAACATCGTGTTCCTCAGAACTTTCATAATCAACCAGAATTGGGACCAGCTAGTCTCTCACATCCTCCTCTTTATTATCATCCTCATTTTTATCATCGATAATAGGGTTATTCTCAACGTCTATGGCCTTAGCAGCCTCCTCATCCTTGTTCTTATTATCACTTGAGGCACTATTCGACATTGAAAGAGAGGCTTTACTATCTTCCTCAGATGAATTAATAGTGGTGGCATAGCCCTCAACACTGTCACCAGTAGAATCCATCTCCATACCAGCTTTCTTATCCAATTTTAATTTTTTGCCAGCAGAAATCTCCTCTTTACAAGCCCCATCCCTGATACATTTAGTCAAATCCTTGGCCAAGATAGAGGCTTTAGATGAGGAGATAATAGGGCCGCAACTGGCCATATGCTCGATACATTCCACAATGAGGATAATGAGACCCTCATGTAGAATAGGAAAACTAGTCCTAAGTTAACATGTACAAGCAATTACATTAGCCAAACACTGTAAGTGGAACCATGCATAATGAGAAGTAAAAGGAATATAAGAAATATGGAGAAATTCCAATTTTTTTCTATTGTGACTTGTGTCCTATCTCACAATCTAATTTGCAACAAGAATAAACTTTCCTCTCTTCTCTTTCTAATAAATATTTTTCTACACCTTTTTCATTTTTATTTCAAGTGAAAAATGTTCCCCCTGAAAAAGTATCAACATGAAAAGTTGTATGTCATGAGGCTCTGCTAGGGTTTCATGTGTATGGTTCTCTATCCACATTTTTCTCTTGTGTTCCCCACCTATCATACTGCATTTACTGTGGGATTTTTTCATTAGGGTTTGTTTATAATGGCTTCGGCCAACCTCAGCTCAGCAGTTGATGTTGGTGCTTGAGTTGATGCTTCGGAAAGCCATGGTGCCTCCTTTGAATAAATGCCTGCGCAAGGTCATCCTGAAGGTCTTCCATGAGGTAACCCTGATATTGTGCTTAACATGCAAGAATTTGATGTTGCTTGTGAATGATTAGAGAAACATACATTGCTAGGGTATTTTGTGGGTCGCACTCCTCCTGAAAGTATACTCAAAGACTAGGTAAACAAGAGCTAGACTCCTCATGGAGTTCACCTTGAAGGTGTTCAAAACCTTGCTAGAGGTTTTTTTCTGTTTCATTTTGCTAACCCTTCCCAGGTGGAGGTAGTTTGTAGCTACGGCCCCTAGACGGTTAGGTCCTCTTTGCTTGTGTTTCAGAGGTGGTCTCGAGACTTCATTGTCTCGGATGAAAAGAAACTTAGGGTTCCTATTTGGGTCGAGTTTCCTAGTCTCCCATTGCCATGTTGGCCATTTATTGAGTTTATTTCCAAAACCCTTGGCAAAGTCATTGTCGTGGAACATGAAAAATTGTTTAATGCCCGCCCTCAGAAGTGTGTTTGTGTTGAGGTTGACCTTTCCAGGGACCTCAAGGACTTTGTTGAGACACGGGTTGGTTCCCTCACCTTTTCTTAGAAGGTTCCTGCTATAGGTGTCAGTCAGTAGAACATAAGATCAAGGATTTCCCTTTAGCTACCCCTCGAGTCAAGTTGTCCCTAAAGGAAACACCTACTAAACATACAGAGGCTAGGAAAAAGGAAGAATGGACCATGGTTGTGAAAAAAGGAAAGAACACTTCAGTTTCTAAGAAGGCACAAGCTGCTTCGACTTCTATTTCGCCACAGGCTCATCCTGCTGGAGAGAACCCTCCTACAGCCGAAGCACTGCTAGTTGCTCCGCTCATGTCACACCCTACTCCTCAGGGGAAATCTCCAGCTACATGGTCTTCCACCCCAGGGGTGGTGCTCACTCCGCAAGCTATTTCATTTATTTTTTCCCAGACTTTGTGTCGGTCTTGAGACCTTGATGGTGGTGCAGAAGACCCAGATGAAAAATGATAGTATATCTCTTCTGGAGATTTACCCACCAGTTTTGGTTCCATTCCAACCTTCTTGTAGAATAGCTTCTCCTCTCTTGAGGATGAGGAAAGCATGCAAGAGTTTCATGAATTTTTTATCCTAGAATGTGCGAGGTCTGACTGACCTCTCCATAAAGTACTATGTTCAAGATACCCACTGCAGACTTCACAATCTGGATGTCTTTTTTTTGCAGGAAGTTAAAATCTCTAGTTTCTTGCTTACTTCTGCCTTTCGCATCATTTGGCTAGATGACATTATTTTTTCTTCTCAGCATGAAGTTGGTAAGGGTGGTGTCATTACTATTCTGTCATCTTGCCTTCAATCTGATGTTATTACACATGGGTCTAACCCAATGCAGCGTGTTACTTGGATCTTGTTGTCATTCCATAATCATTCCTTTAGTATTATTAATATTTATGCTCCCAATGATATTGTGGAAAGATCTCAGCTTTGGTGTTGGTTGGTAGATAATTTGACTCCAGCAACTTGGGTGATGTGCGGGGACTTTAATATGGTTGCATTTGCCTCTGACAAGGAAGGGATTTTGTCTTTTCAATGGACAACTAGAGAGAGAAGCATGGTACTTTATGTGCAATAAATTGGGCCTTTTTGATCCCAATGCTAACCGCCATCAACAGAGTGGGGTCTGGCACACTTGGTCTAATTTCAGAGCTAGTTCTATCCGTATATTCAAGAGATTAGATCGTGCTATGATAACTGCTCAATTTTTTTTCTCTTTTTCTGAAGATCAGGATTTACTTGTCATTCCTTTGCCAGACGTGACCTTGTTAGATCATTACCGCATCTTTTTTACCATTACATGGAAATCTTTTGCTCGGCGGGTTGCTTGCACTCAATTCTTTCTCAACATGTCTGTGTTGACGCATGCTTCCACCATTGCTCACATGCTCTGTTTCTAGAATTTAGAGCCTCGGCCCTACAACCACACTGATTGGATTCAGTGGTGGAATGATGCCATCACCCATACTGCTAGATTTCTCTGCATTTATAGCCTTCAGTTGGCTTGCTACAGGAAACGTGCATATGAAGCTAACACCAAAGCTCTTCACAATGCTTCTGATGCCCTTGCTTTGAACCCCTTTGACACTGAGCTTCAGCTTAAGCTTGCTCAGCTTTGCCATGAGAAATAAATTGCAGACAACTATGTTGCTCGGGGAGCTCAAATCAAAGCTTGCCACCACTGGTTGGAGGTGGGCGATAAAGCCTCTAAAGAATTTTTACACACTTTCAGAGCCCATCATACCAACTCTGGTATTCAAAAAATCAAACAAGGTCATGAAACGCTTTCAGAACATCCTGATATACTTCAAGTTTTTGTTCAACACTATGAAAAAGTGTTTGCTTCTTAGGGAAATTTAGTTGCTTGGGAAGATGCTCTTAAGGCATGTATTTTTGTTACTCCAAACCCCCTAGCGGTTGAGCAGCATGCCTTTTGTGAGCAACTTCTTACCATCGGTGACCTTAAAGAGGTTGTCTCTTCTATGGCTGATGACATGTCCCTAGGGTGTGATGGCTTTCCATGTGAATTCTACAAGCATTTGTGGGATGCTATAGGTCCTGACCTGGATAAAGTTTATCTCGAGGCCTACTATAATAAAAGTTTCGAAGCTATTATAAACAAAGGGAATATTAAATTCATACCTAAAGCTAGTGACCCCAAAGATATTTGCAATTGGAGATCCATCACCTTGTTGAACGTCTCATATAAGATCATTGCTAAGGCTTTAGCTCTTAAAATCAGACATCTCCTTCGACTAATTGTCCACCCTGAACAAACGAGTTTTCGAGGCTTAAACTGATTTCACCTCTCTATGGAGTTACTTTTCATGTAAATGAAAAAATACATTAGGAAGGTTTTTATAAGATAATTGCTCTGTTCAAAATTCCTCTTGTATCTAGCCGACATTTTCTGTGAATAGGTCTTCACTTAAAAGTAAGACATTTCACATTTGCAATCCCAGTTGGCCCAACCTCTTTGTTGTACATTCTAATAGACCCTTTTAACATTAGGAGAAAACCCTATTCATTGCACTGACCTTTTACACCTTGCTCCTTATGTGAAAAACACTTGGGGCCCATTTGGAACATGGCATACAAAATGCTGGATATAGTCAATTCTAGAAGATGCTGCAATTCTGGAATATACATATCCTCAAAATGATATCCGGAATATGTGTTCGACCCGTTTGGTTCACCTGGAAGATGAGCGAGAAGATGTATTTTCCACCTTTGGGTGCCACATTTTAGAATTGGAATATGCACTGAATGAGAATCTGTTTTATTAATTTCTTTATAACAATTTGTATTTTTTCAAATGTTATGATGTTTTTCATATTTTGTACGTGTTTTTGAATATTTATTTTATTTTTGTATCAAAGTTAATTTCATTTGTATGCATTTTTGAATATTTATAATATTTTGAAATAAAATTATGTTTATAAGTTTTTAAAAATTTTAACATTTTGTATAACTTTTTTATAAAAAAAGATTGCTATAGAAATTTATAAAATATGTAGACCCAAAATACACATAGAGGTGTATTTTCATATCAAAGAGTAATATAGAAATGCAGATCAAACCCTAGTTTTGTACCAAATATGCAATATTAATCCGCGCTACTCCTTAAATTTAGCAATAACAGACAAGAAATGGCTTAAATTTAGTAACGCATACAGCATATTTATTCACGGAAGGTTCGATTACGGTATTTCGTTACCACACATTTTCAAAAATTCTTAGAAAACGGGTTATTTGAAATGGGAGAATCCATACAGACAAAACGCGACCTCGAAAATATGGCAGACAAGTCGTGTTGCAGAGCCGAGTTTGCAGAGGGCGACCTGGAAAATATGGCGGAAAACAACAGTGAAAATGAAATGCGGACCTCAAAAAAATACAACGGTTAAAATGAAATGCAGACCTCAAACAAATACTTTGCAAGGGACGCGGACCCGACCAGTTTTAAAAATTGGAATTGGAAAAGTAGAATACGATGGTCTAATTCTAATTCCACCTTTTCGAGTGGAAGACGGAATGCCCATTTTTTGGGCAAAATTGGAATACCGAAATTTCAATTCCAATTTGAAAAGGTGGACACAAACATGGAATTCTTTATTCGGAAAATGGTATCCCAGAATTAGGCCCATATTCCATGTTCCAAACGGGTCCTTGGCTTCAATCATAAATTAGGCATTTTAAATCGGATTCACCAAATTGGATGTAAAAACAATTCACTACATTATTCAACGTCATCTGTAAAGATATTGTGTCCTTTGGCTAGAAAATATTTTACTACTGCACATGCGCCCCCTTCATTTTATATGAGAACATTTTCACACTGGAGCGCAAACCTTTGCAATGATACATTATTCCCCTTATTCTAAAAGATTTTCATATCTAAGCGCCAATATTGTTTAACACTCACAATTTTCATATCACACAGGGAGAAGTACCCACCATCAAAATGTCTTACACGCCGTCCTTCATAGTTTTGCACAAATGACTTTGGGGCCAAAGCCTTCTCAGAACATGGAACAGAATGGTTCAATTTAAATGGATTTGTAATTTTAAAGCCCTCTGTATATGTTTTATTTGATGTCCATTTTTGTTGCTCCATCTGCACACAGGCAGGGAGAACGTTGCACAGGAAACCCTAACAGCTGAAAATATTCACCTCTTTGCAAATTTAGGGCACAGAGCTCCCTCTGCTTGGTTAGTTGTTGGAGCGGCTGAAAAATTAAAAACATTGAAATGTTTTTCCTCCGTTGATTTGGTTATGCTTTTATTGAAACTTTGTTCCCTTCAGTAGATCGGAGGCTTGGTGGAATGTTTAAAATTTCCTAGCGAATGCCCGAGCATTGCATTCACTCCTGCTATCATTTTAAGTGCTGACATGGTGACTCATATGCTCCTTCAAAATAGGGGTTTTCTACCACTTGGAAATACATTAGCCGATGAAACATTAAAGTGGGCCCCTAATTCATGATATCAATTAAAATCATTTTGAAGCCATGGTTTTTCCAAGAAAACTTTCAAAATAGGCAAATAATTATAAAAGAAAATGAGGGCAACACAGGCTGCTTTGAGTTAGAAAACAGTTGTGACAAAATTACATTCAGAAAACCAGCTATAAAAACTCGGACTGGAAACATGATACAAAGGAGCAATGATTTTTGAGAAGAAAACTTTTAAATCTCTTATGAAATTTTATGAAATGGCCCCACACATCAGATGAAACCTTGCAGTTACACGTTCTTTTGGTGAAATATTTAAATAAATTTAATTAAATTATATAAATCTTACATCCAAACTACTTAAGAAATTAAAGTAATTTAAATATTTCCTTTTATACATCATAAGTTTTAAATCATAAAAATAACTTAACCAATAAATACTCTCTGATATCAAAATAATCAACCTTGAAGTCTTGTAATCTTGAGATGAGTGTTGGGTCAGGCTAATTTTATTTTGATGGGATGTAAATTGACCATCCAAACTATTTGAAACCATTTTGACTTGCTCTTGGATAAAACGACTTGAAGTTCAATTTTTTACCACTCTATATACTACTCGAAAACAAGCAAATAGCCTCTAGTACTTATCTCAAAAAATGATCAAATACTATCACGAGACCATGACAACTACCAGACATGATGACTGATATGCTAGGACCCAAACTGTAAAACCATTTTGCATGAGGTGACTAGAGGTGTGAGATATTAATGCACAAAGTAGGCCACTTTATTACTTTTGAAGCTGAACATATTTGAACCCTTTCAAAAGATATAACATATGCATCGTGATAAAATAGAAAATATATCTCCGGGTTGTTGCCACTATGGGTATCCATTCATTTAAGTACATCCAAGACGTGTGCCAAAGGAGAACTCACGACTCAACCTCTAGTGTAATATAATAATGGTCAAAGTTGACCGTATTCAAATTGTCATAAACATGCAAATACAGACTGACTAAATTGCACTGAGATTGGACTTGGAAAAATTATCAAATGAACTACTAAGGCTCTAAATATTTGCGCACGAGTTCACTTAAATAGTTGGCTTCTCATGACAATTAGCTGGTCAGTTACTATGAACACTCAAAGTTGGTCCTCTGCTAACTTTTACACAATAAAGTCAGCAAGTCTAAATATATTGTGTTAGTAGAGTCTATCCTCATCTACAATGAGTCTAGGGTACTTGAGTTTGGCAGTGAGCTTTTTATATTTTTATTCATTGATTATATTCGCAATGAATCTCTAATTGTTAGTCCTAGCCAGCTCTTAATCTTTTGTAAGCAAATTATTTAATTAAGTGGTTTCTTCCAATTTTGGTTTTCCATGTGTAAATCTGGGTGTTCTTGTGTGACTAGTTTTGTTCTTTACTTCCATACTGTTTCACTGGGTGATTACTAGATTAGTTGTTGGAGTTTTGTTTTATATTAATTCAACCCCCTTCTTCACAACATCTGGAGCGTGTTTATATCAATTACAAATATAGGTAAAAATTTGTGCCACACTATGATTGAATTAAAAGGAAAATTTTAGAAGACGGTGAATCCTTATTGAAATGGATATTTGGGGAGAGGCCCAGTCTCTTCCTTTTGTGAATTTTGGTTTCTACATAGTTTTTTATGGGATTTAAACAAGTTACAAGATTTGGATGTTTCCACTTCAAACTTTCCACATGTTATATACTTTAGGTTTGAAGGCTTTTCAAATATTTTATCCTTTAAAAAATAATTATGATTATATGATATTTTTTTTCTCTTTTGCCTTTTTGATAAGATGACCATTAATATTCTTTCTAAAAAGTCATAAATTGTTGATATTAGTAGGAAAAATTTTAAGAACTTTCTATTTTTCTTACTTTATAGTTTCACTTTATCTAATATCAATAGATTTGATTTCTTATGCTTGGAACAATTGTAAACGTGATATGTGTTAAGTCATGAAAATACAAGTGACAATATTTTTTTGCTTTGAAGATTGAAATACTCAACAAATTCACAATTATTTTTGTATATTTAGATCTCTTTCTTGAACTTATGTGTTTTGCTTTGAAGATTTGCTCCTCTGATTTATGGTTGTGAATAATTTAGTTAAAGCACAAACTTGTTATGGCATCCATTTTAGAATATGGAATATATGATATTTTGAAGTAACATGTGATTTAAGTAAATGATGTTTGATTAAAAGTTATTTATTATTATATTAATTATATTAGTTTCTGGATTCGATTGTGTAGAATTTTTTTCCATCAACGTTTCGGATCATACTACATGGTCCATCATTAAGATGTCAAAGAGCAAGAGCAAGAGGACAAGAAATGGTAGAATGCAAATCTAGAAGACAATAAAAGGAGGAGGAGGGAGAAGGGAAAAGGACAGAGAGGAGAGAAGTACAAAGGGATAAAAAAAGTCCTTTTTGAAACAACCTAAAATAAACATCTAATTAAAACTAGTGTACAGACTTGGTTATTGGAGCCTTGGGATATTAAAATTTTGTTTAATAATATTATTATCTTTTAAGAAGTATAACTCATTATGGATTTTATCTTACTTTATATGTCCATTAAATAAATATGTTTAATTATAGGACCATCTACGAGGAGAAAAAACTTGTAAGTTGCCATGGGATCGAGACCTATTGTGGCTACACTAGCTATTCTTTAGTGAAAATGAAGAATTCAAAGGCACCCAAAAAAGTATTGAGATTAAAACTAGTATTGCAAGTGGAAAAGAACAGTAAAACAAGATGTATTTGACAAAACTAATATCTTAAAATTTTTGTTTTCAGATGTGTAGTATTGTTTTTTATTAAGTAAAACAGGTTTTATAGGGTTCCTAAAACCCACAATAGAGTAATTAAAAAGAGTTAAATGAGATCAGTTCAAAGCATATGGTTTTGCAAACCAAAGGACAAGCCACAGTAAGGCCAGACATAAAACAACAACATAAAAGAAAGACTGAACATAGAAAAAGACAGGCACTAGAAAACAAGTTAAGCCAGACTCCTAAGTAAGACAACAACTTTGCTTTCGAGAGCCTCCATCAATTTTGCTACCTCTTTAACATTCTGGATGTCTTGGGAGCCATGGGAGCCTTCCTTCTTGTTTTGCTTTGTTCTGGCTCTGGTTCTTTTACCTGGGCCCTCACTTGGCTTCTTCTTCTGTTCCTCCGTAATCCTATTATCAACCCTGCTATCCATTTTTTCTTCCATTTTGTTGATTAACAACTTTATGTGGTCATTGGACGCTTTTAGGTTGTTAAAGTTTTGCTCTGCAATACCCTTGAGAGTTTCCTCAAGGCTGATCATTTTTTATTCAAGGGACTGAACCCTTGCCTCCAGGCGTTGCTTTTGTTTAGTGGTCTTGCCATCCTTGTCATCAGTACTCTGAATTTTTTCTTTAAGGTCTTCAATTTCATGGAAGAGCCATTTGAAGGACCTGTACTGATACAACATGCTATTCTTAGTGTTGTTGAGGAAATCCAAATCCGATTCCCTGGCTTTATCACTTAGGACCACCAAAGCTGGATCAATCAGCTACTCCTTGTGGACATTGCCTTCAATGTCCTCTAGAATTTCAGGGAAAATGACCTCCCTTATTATCCCCATTTTCATTGTGTTGATGTTGAAGCTCCTCTAGACCATTTTCCCTTTTCCAGTATCTTGACTATGATTATCCCCTCTAGAATTATCTTCAAAGGTCTCTAGCCTTATTGGAGGGTGGGTGGAAGGAATACCCTGTTCTTCTTTGGGGTCCTCGAAAGCCGAGTCTTGAGTCTCATATTTGGTGCTAGGTGAGGGCTGAGGAGGAGGGGAGATATCATCACTGATTGTGAGGTCAACAAAGAGGCGACCCGAGCAATCCCTCAAGGTGTTGGGGTTTTCCCCTTTGACCTGATCTGGCTTTTTTGTGGCTTCCAATTTTTGGTTGCCCTCATCATCTTCTGTATCCACATCTTCCTCATTTTTGTTGTACTCATCATCCGAATTTATGTCCTTTCTATCTTGCTTTTTAAGGGGTTTTTCGATTTTGACAGCACTCGGAGGTCTCTTCTTGGAAGGGGATCCCTTTTTCAAAATTTCTACTTGTCTTCCTCGCTATCTACAGATAGAATGCCCTCAGAGTTGTCCGAAGGGATGTAGTCCGACCCTGAATCTTTGCTGATAGCTTTTTTATCCAAAATTTCCGTGCCTAGAATTTGGACTTTGAAGTAATCATAAAGCAGATGTGTAGTATTGTTATTTAGACACTTCGTTGGTGAAGGGATCGCTAAGGTTCGAAAAATAGAGAGAATGAAGATTAAAAAAAATCCAAATGTCCATTTCTGGATGACTACGACAGGACAATGTTATAAACAAATCTTGAGAAATGTATATCATGTCAAGCCCTGTGTAGCATATCCCATATCAAATGGTGAGACCTACCCTGCCAAGCTTCTGCAAGTTGAAGAGCAACTTCAGGATTTCAGATAGTGGGGTGGAGTTTCAATTTTCCAACTACGAATTTGACAGTAAGAATAAGACAGGTTTAACAAGCTCACTGAACTTGAAAGAGACATGCAATAAGCACAACCAGATTCATGAGAAAATCATGTAAACTTTTTGTATTCCAAACAACTGCTACATAATATCATCTCATTCTTTACTAAAGCAATTTTAAGCTCATTGCAATTTTACTAACAAGAAAAGCTTTTACATAAGTGTCATCAGTTTACAAGCATGTTTAGTTGAGATCATTGCAACTATCATCTAGTAGAAAAATCACATACTACATACATGCTTGCCTAAGCTTCACTTGGAGAAACTGAGTTTCTGTAGAATATGAGAATAAATATAGATTATCATCCAGGATAAGAAAAAAGTTGAAATATTTGATATGAACTGACCAATCTACTCGACTGATTTATGTCAGCTACAATCCCATGCCAACTCACATGTCATTTTTTTTAATCTAACATCTATACCTTGACATAACTGAGAGATTAACAGTGTTCAGCAAAACTAACAACTTTCTCAAAAATTTCACACTAAACAAGGATTCCTAAATATTGAGACATCTTAACCTGAGTTACCATATGCATATTTCAATTTCACCAAGAAAAGCTCAAATATATGTTTGTTGCTGGGAAGTCACTGTGCTTTGAAGGAGATTCATCCTCATGATTTCCAGTGCTCCTGCTACGTGCTGTGCCGTGGATCGTTGCAGAGGTGATTCATGTGAACAGAGCCTTGGAATTCGGCCTTGCAATTCATTTGAGGAAAGATTTAGATATTGGAGATTTAAACAGCTCCCCAGTGTGGCAGGAATTTGACCTTGCAACCTATTAGCAGAGGCATCTATAGCTTGGACATGTATCATCTTTTCAATCTCCACAGGCAATTGTCCTTCTAATACATTCCCTGACAAGTTGAAATAAATCTGTAAACTAGAAAGAGAGGCCACTTCACGAGGTAGTTGTCCAGTGAATCGATTGTTGGAAAGGTCGAGCAGCTCCAGTTTATAGCATTTCCCCAAACTAGCGGGTATGGTCCCTGACAGGATGTTGTGATGAAGCATAAGGCGTCTGAGCTGTTGAAGTTGAGCGATTGTAACAGAAATCTCTCCAGAAAACCTGTTATGGCTCAATGATAGCTCCCCAAGGTTTGCTATTTCACCAATCTCACTGGGTATGCTCCCTTGTAGCATGTTATTATCCAGCCGTAGTCTTTCCAACTTCCTAAGATTGCTCCACGAGGACGGGATCTGGCCCGTAAACAGATTAGAAGAAAAGTCAAGTTCAGTCAAATTGGTCAGATTGGCAGTCTGTGAAGGTATAATTGCCCTTATATTGTTTCCATTTTGTGAAAGCAGAGACAGATTTGTAGGGAGTTGTTCTGGCAGGTGTCCTGTTAAATTATTGTCATGCAAACGCAAATCATGTAATTGGGTGCAGTTGGACAGAACCGAGAGAATGGGGATTGTGAAGGAACTACCACTGACAAGCTGATTAGAAGATAAACTCAGAGTTTTAAAGTTGGACAGGTTGTTGAACTGCAATGGCACAACCCCTGTCAAATGATTTAACTCAAAATCCAGATTAACTATTTGGGAGCAATTGGCAAGTGAAGTTGGAATAGCGCCATGGAGATTATTGCCCCATAAATAGAGCGTTTGCAACTGAGCTAAATTCCCTAACTCTTGTGGGATCTCACCACTTAAGGTGTTGCTGTCAAGATCTAACTCACTGAGCACAGATATGTTTGACAGAGAAGATGGAACAGGGCCTGTTAAATGATTTTCAAATAAAAAGAGCGATTGCAATCTACTTAGCTGTCCTAATTCTGGAGGAATTTGTCCTCGAAGATTGTTAGTTTCCAGAAACAGAAAATATACAGAAGAAAGATTGGCTAAAGATAAAGGAATGGTACCCGTGAGGTTGTTGGATCCCAACCTAAGAAATTGGAGTTTTGTGAGGCAACTTAGCTGTGGTGGGATACTTCCTGTCAAATGATTATACGATACAAACAAATCTATTAAATTCTTGCAAGCAGTGAGATTCAATGGAATTGGGCCGTAAAGGTCATTGTGAGATAGATCGAGTTGTTTCAGATTCTGTAGTCTACCTAAGTCTTGTGGAATGTCACCACTGAGGCTGTTGTTATAAAGAGAGAGTTCTTTTAGGAAAGAGAGATTTCCAATTGAAGGGGAAACAGAGCCCTGTAACTGGAAGTTCTCAAGAATAAGGGACATTACTCTCTGGGCAGTTGCATCACAATTAACTCCTGTCCAATTGCAGAAGTGATTCGTAGGGATCCAAGTGTCAAACACCTTCAGAGGATCCAAGGTGATTGAATTCTTTATTGCAATAAGAGTTTGTTCATCAGGGCTGGGTTGGGCTGCAATTGGCGGGGGATTACTAGAGAAGAGAACCAGAAACAGATGAAACCACAACACTAGCACACAATTCATCATTGCAACCTAGGAATGGATCGGATGAAGAATTAAATGCCATTCCGTGTTTTAATAACAGCAGCTGTTCCCTGTTCTTCTGTAGTCGATCGAGATTTAAATGTCCAATTTAAAATTTTGTTTGCATATGTTAATGACATTTGAATGATGATGTTAATTAGACTGCATATGACAAACGGTCATGTCTATTCGTTTGAGTTCCAACGATTTGTCAAAAAGTTTGGCTCCCAATTTTAAGAAACAGTAATGATCCCAACGTTTTCCTGATTTGTATTGTATTGTAAATTTCTGGCCTTATTCCTCTCCTTCTAACGGACTTGCTTTGAGTTGAATTCTAAAGTAGATATCAGATAACGGTTTTCGTAAGTGGGCTTGTTTTGAGTTGATTTCTAAAGGAGATATCAAATAACTGCTTTCATATTCAAGAGTACATGAGAACCTCAGGATTTGTAGGTGTTCAACTCAAACCTCACCTTCACATTGTCCAAGTCAATGAGAGAGTACAACATTCAAGAGGGAAAAATGGCAGTGTGTTTTTTACTAGGAAAGTATGGGAGTGTGTTTTTTACTAGGAAAGTAGTGATTTTTGAAGGGTTTTGATCGATTTTACAAAATGACGAAGTTTTCAATCTGGTAAACAATAAACAACAATAATAAAACAACAACTACACAAAAAAAGAAAAGGCAAAACGAAAGAAAAAGAGCTCCACCAAAAGACAAGGAGACCAATCAAAAATCGACTTAGTGTGATTTTTTTTCCAAGGAGCTTTGCTTAACCTCTGAAATAGGGTCCTCTCCAAGTCTAAATTTCTTGTGATCAAGAAACATTACAAAATCATTGGTAGGACCTTCCTCCAACTCCTTTGTGGACCTATCCATAGCGGGTTTTATTTTTATATCAACTTTTTGAACCTCCTTAATATAGGGAGAAGAAGACTCCATAGAAACTAGTGTTCCATCCTTCATTTTCCAAACAAAGTGTTGATTTGTACTTTTTGAGCAAGTGGTGGAGGCATGTCCCACTTTATCAAAGGAACAACAAATAAATAGGGAGTCCTCAAACTCAATTGGCTACACCCACTTACCAAATATAGAGGCTTTCATAATATGAGAAGGGAGAACCTAATCTTTCTCCACATGAACACAAAATATAGAAATTAGAAACCACTTCATTAGTTTGGAGACCTTATCTATAGAATATTATTATCCAAAAGAGTTGGCAGTGATCCTACAAAAAATTGTTCCAAGATTACAATGGTAACTCTATCAAACAAACCGAGAGAGGAAACTTGAGATTTTCCTTTTGAGAGTTGAAACTAGGACACCAACTTTGAATACAAAGACCATTCATGCCCAAATATAAATGACTATCATGAAGAATTCTAAAATAATCCTCAAAGAAAATAAAATGATAAATAAACCATTCAACATCATAGTTACCTAAACCTATCCACTAAGCTTCTATGACCAAAGATTCCATCTATGCAAAATGTGGATATTGGAGTGATTACCACAAAATATCCCAACAAGAGATTTCCTCAACCAAGTCTTTGACTCGTCAAGAAGAGAATAGAGAACAATTAGTGCAAGTTGATCTTCCTACACTAACACATAAGTCTCTTTGATACTAGAGTAAAAAGATTGTCCCACAGGAAACTTCAGTAACAATGCATCCTTATCATCCACATCAAACACCATAGCATAGACTTCCTTCGAGCACTGAGTGAAAGGAACAATATAAATGGGAAGAGTCAAACTTGTCACCATCCGACCAAGTTGAAGTATAAAGACTTCCTCCAAAGAAAGAGAAGGAAAATGATCTACATGACTAGCAATTTATTCAAGTCATCTGTTCCAGGAGAGGAGACAACCATCCCCTCACTAGTCTTTAGATAAGACTAAGAAAAAATTGGGGGAAAGGAGGACAATAAACTACCTCATACTCCACAACCATAGATTTTAACCATATTAACTATATACACTAGATTAATAAGAGAATCCTATGCTGATTTGTCATTAATTCTAGCAATAATGTGTAGTGGTTCATCAGGTGCATACACCAAGTTATCACTTTGGACAAAGGTGAAGTCAAGTTCGTGCTTATGTTTATATTTCCCTTGTTTTGGATAAGGTTCTATCACATACACTATATTTTCTACATGGCTGGTTTGATACTCCATGTTTATGTAATTAGAACAAGTTAAAGAATAGTTTTGGAATGGAAAGGCGAAGTATTAGTAAATATCCACATGTTTTGATTAGAATGAGCTACATTTTTTTTCCATTTTCTATTCACACTATCCATGTGTATGATATTAGAGGCAATGTGGTTTGAGAGTTAATGTGTAAGATACATACATCACTCTGTATGATTCCTAGGGGTGTGATGATATTGACAAAGGCCTTTAGGTTAAATAAAGGAGGTAAAGGTTTGGATGTATCTATGAGATGGATGAGGGAAGATTAATCAAATTATTATTTAAAAATTGATGCATAATAAAATGTATGCACCTAAGAAGCTATACAAAGTTGTGATGATTTGACCTACACTAAAAGTGGGCTTGTAGTTGAAACTTGAGTTTTAATGTTTTAACAACAATGTATTTTAATCTTAATAAAGTTCTTATTTTTTCATAAAGATGTGATAATTTTGAAAGACCCCTTTTCATCTGTCAACTAGAGTCATAGATGATCAGCCTTCATATTAATTAATGAAAACTTGATAATCACAAAATACTCTCCATAACTATGTGAATGATGGAAATTTCATTTAAAAAATGTTATTGCTAATTTGGATTTGTAAATTACTAATGCAAACTCTTTCAACATTAACATGAGGATGAGAATAAGAAATTTTTGAAAACACAACTTTATATGTACTTTTTAAATCTCTCTCTCTCTCTCTCTCTCTCTCTCTCTCTCTCTCTCTCTCTCTCTCTCTCTCTTTGTGTGTGTGTGTGTGTGTGTGTGTGTGATGCAAGGCAGGGAGCATAGGGGCCAAAGGATGGCACACTCTAATGGTCGAAGCCTACAACACACATGCAGAAACAACAAACAACAAGACTGAGAGAGAGAATGCCTGATCTTTCATACATTATCAACAACTTGAGTCATACATGTCAGGTTGTAAGGCCTTCCTGGTTAGGGCCAGATATTACAATGAATTACATAAATCCTCAAACATGTAAGGATCTGTTAGAATCTCCAATCTAATAGCTTCTATCTTCTCCCCAAAACTACTACTAAACTACCACCAAACATCTACATTTATACAAGAAGCTACCGAGTTGAGTCGGCCTTCAGATCCATAATTATTGGAAGTAACAGTCAAATTTGGGACCACACACTTCTCAATAATGGATACAAACATTAATTCTGTGATCCAATATAAATGCACAAGTCGGCCACAACAAGAAACAAAACTAGACCCATTAGTAAGGAAGAAAACCGAGTAGCAGACAACCAACACCGAGCGCTAGTGAAAACTGATTGCCCAGGAAACAACTGACCATGCTTGGTAACCAAAGGAAACTGACCAACTCAGTCAAAGCAGAAACTGAGCAACACAAACAAAACTCCAAATTCTTTTTGGTGACACGAGATTGCCAAGGACCTGAGATGCTCCTGCATCAGACACCTGGGGTTATTTTGAAATGATTCTCTGAATCATTTGATAGGTTTGGTCTGAGCTGCATCCAACTCAGACTGTGAAATCCAAGAACTATCTTCCATCGGTCTATTCTTCCACTTAACCAGATATTCCATGTACTATTTTCCTCTTGTACTTTTGCCAACTCTTTCCTTGAAAATCTATTCGGCTTCATCATTCTTCTTCTTAGGATATTTTGTCGGTACTGTCACTCCTTCATCAAGTTCATGATACTCATACAAATCAACAATGTTGAAAATTGGTGATATGTCCATGTCATCAGGTAACTCAATCTCATATGCATTTCCACTGTCAAATTTCTTTAGAATCTTGCAAGGTCCAAACTTCTTTATCTTCAGCTTTCCATATGTGCCAATAGGAAATCAGCCTTTCTTCAAATAAGCCATCACTTCATCACCAACACCAAAAGTTTTATGTCTTCTTGATTTATTAGCTCTGTCTTTGTATTTCTAATTACTGTCTTCTAGTTTCAGCTTCACATCTTCATGCAATGTCTTCATATACTCAGCAAATTTTACTCCTTCAACACTTTTCTTATTCTCATCAGCAATGTCTCTCAAATCAGATATTCCTCTTAGTTGTGTGCCATTCACAATCTCAAATGGTGTCTTTCCAGTACTCATATTCATTGAATTATTATATGCAAATTCTGCTTCTACCAACACAGAATCCCAATTACTTGGTGTGTCTCCGACTAAACATCTCAAAAGATTTCCTAGACTTCTATTTACAACTTTAGTCTATCCATCAGTTTGTGGGTGAAATGTAGAACTATATTTCAACTCAATGCCAAATTTCTTCCAAAGGGTCTTCCAAAAATAACCAACAAATTTATTAGCTTGGTCAGAGATAATACTCCTCGGTAATCCATGCAATCTGACAATTTCCTTAAAGAAAAGATCTGCTACATGTACTGCATCTGTTGTCTTTCTACAAGGTATAAAATGTGCCATCTTAGAAAATCTATCCACAACAACAAATATAGAATCATTACCTCTTATTGTCTTTGGTAAGCCAAGAACAAAATCCATACTAATGTCAATCCAAGGTTTCTCAGGTACAACAATCAGTATATACAATCTAGTATTTTGACTTACTCCTTTTGCAACTTGACAAATGCCACAACTTTTCACAAATTTCTGAACATCTTTGTACAACTACGGCCAAAAGTACTTCTCCTTAAGAAAATTCCATGTTTTATCAATACCAAAATGTCTAGCCAAACCACTACTATATTTCTCCTTTATCAAATTAGATCTCATTACTCCTCTCGGTATACATAACTGAATACCTTTGAACAACATACCTTCCTGAATAAAATATTCATCCCATTTGGTATCTTATTGATCTTGAATAGGTGCTATGTGCTTTGTCCACAGCTCAAAAAAATCAAATTCATTTTCATACAAACCTTTCATCTCATCAAAACCAAGAACTTCAATTTTCATCTTAGTCATCAAAGATCTTCTTCTACTTAATGCATCAACAACTTGGTTAGTGACTCCACTCTTATGCTTTATCAAAAATGTATAACTCTGCAAGTACTCAGCCCATTTCATATGTCTTTGATTCAACTTATTCTGACTACCCAAATACCGTAAAGCCTTATGATCAGTATACAACACAAACTCAATTGGTATCAAATAGTGTCTCCAATTCTTCAGTGCTTGAACAATAGCATAGAATTCTTGATCATACACAAAATATTTCCTTCTAGCATCATTCAACTTTTCACTAAAGAAAGTAACAGGTTTACCTTCTTGACTCAACACAACTCCTATTGCACTTCCACTTGCATCACATTCCACTTGAAATACCTTACTGAAATCACGTAATGCCAAAATAGGTAATTCAGCAACCTTCTGCTTCAAAGTCTCAAAAATTTTATCAGCTCCATGTGTCCACTTGAATTCTCTTTTGTCTCCTATCATACTCTCAATCATAGCATTACAAATTGAACTCAAATTCCTTATGAACTTTTGGTAAAAACTTGCCAATCCATGAAATGATCTTACCTCAGTAGCATTCACAGGTGTAGACCAATTCAAAATAGCTTCAACCTTTTCAGGATCCATCTTCAAACCATCAGCAGAAATAACAAATCCCAACTACACAATCTCTTCTTTCATGAACGAACACTTTTTCAGATTTATCAACAGCTTTTCCTCTTTCAATCTCTACAAAACTTGTCTAACATGCAACAAATGTTCTTCTCTAGTCTTATTGAATATCAGAATATCATCAAGATATACAATGACAAATTTACCCAAGAATTTCTTCAAAACTTCATTCATCAACCTCATAAAAGTACTTGGTTCATTAGTTAAACCAAAAGGCATAACCAACCACTCATGCAAACCTTCTTTTGTCTTGAAAGCGGTCTTCCATTCATCACCTTCTTTGATTTTGATCTGATGATACCCACTTTTCAAATCAATCTTTGTCAAATACTTTTCTCCAGTTAGACTATCCATTATATCATCCATCCTTGGTATAGGAAACCTATACTGCATTGTTATCTTTTTGATTTCTCTGGAATCAGTACACATTCTCCATTCTCCATTATTCTTCGGTGCCAATAAAATAGGAACTGCGCAAGGACTCAAACTTTCTTTGATCAAACCTTTCTCCAGCAACTCTTGAATCTATCAGTTCAATTCCTGATTCTTGGTAGGTGTTAACCAATGAGGGGCCTTATTGAGCAAACTAGCTCCAGGAATAAGATCCATACAATGATCAATGCTTCTTTTTGGTGGAAAACCATTAGGTACATTATCAGAAATGATATCACTATACTCGGTGAGTAACTTATCAATATCTTCTCGAACACTGTCCTCAATCTTCTTACTTGGCTTATTAGGTATCACAACAAAACATACATCATTCCTCTTCAAAGAGTTAACAAACATTCTTCCTTCCATCAAACAAACTTTCACAGATGTCCATAGATTACTAATAGGTTCTTCCATCAATGGTAACAAGATTTGTTTCTTTCCATCAGCCACAATGGTATACTTATGCAATCTCCCATCATATATAGCATGTCTATCATATTGCCAAGGTCTACCCAACAAAATATGACAACAATCCATAGGCATGATATCACATAACACCTTATCATAGTATTTCCCAATCTTCAAATTCACATAACATTGTTCACTTACTAGGAGTGTATGCTCATCTTTGATCCATGAAATCTGATAGGGCTCTGGGTATTCTAGTCTTTCCAACTATAATTTAGTGACCATCTCTTCAGATGCCAGATTCTCCAAGCTACCACTGTTAATGATTACTGTTATACACTAAGTTTTCACCTCTGTCTCAAGCTCGCTTGGTCTTGATAACCTAGTATAACATTGGAATCATCTCAAGGTTGTGGGACCTTTGCTAACCAAGATGAGACCTCCAGGTTCTAGGCTGGTTCCTCTTGGATAGTCACCTTAGTTTGCTTCTTGAAAGGAAAGTAAAACTTTTGAGGGAAAGGGATATAAGGAATGCTTGAAAGGGAAATGACTGAAAGCAAACTACCTACTAGGTGATACACCAAAATTAGGGTTTGGATCTCAGTAGAGAGGAATGGAATCAATAAAAAGCTTATGTCTAGTAGATCACAACTCACTGAATAGGCTTGCATAAGTATTTCATAGAAGGGTCTACAAATAAAAGAGGATATTTAGGGAAAGAGAGAGATCCTCTCACAAATAATAAAACTCTTAGGATTAGAAAACAGTCTATGACCTGCAAACAAACATTCACCTTTGCAACTAGGTATAGGAATGAGACAAGATTGTTAAGGGGTTGTAGTATACCCACAAAAGTATTCACATCAAATCATCCACAATGATACAGAAAATTGCAGAAAGAAAGAAGGATCAAGAACCCTAAGATATCACTGAGAAACATATGAATACTGAGTTCACTAAGAGATAACTCACATAAGAAGGCACAGGGACATGAGAAATGTCACAAAATACTTTCAATCTCTGAATCATCAATGGGAATTTTACAATTGCAGAAGTGAAGGGGTAGAAAGAATGCCTTCAATAACCTTCTTAAAAAAAATCCCCATTCACATGTCCAACTCTAAGCCTTTTAAAGCTCTCAAAAAACATTATATATATCTCCTACAGGCAGGAGCAAAAAATCTAATTAGGGCTATAGAAGTTTACAATAAAATATCTAACCCTAATTCAGTTAAATTTGGCCATAAATGCACATGAAAATATCCCAACTGATCAGATATATGTGTTTGCATGTTCATTTCATGTTTACATCTGCAAAAAATCTAGCCACCATAATTCATCTACCCACCTACAAGTCGGGCTCGCCATAACTATTCAAATTTGGTACTGTGAGATTTTTTGAATTAAAAAAAAAAAGAATATAACGGTCATAGGTGGCACTAAAAATCCCTATCGACGGCCAACATTTGAACTTTTAATCTTACTTTAAAACATGACCATAGATCTTTCCTTTTTACCCGGGCTCGACACGTGACTGCAAAACTAACTCGGCATCTACCTTAGGTTTCCATTTCCTTTTGTTCACTGAATCGTTTAAAACTTCATCTAACCCCGGTTAAGTTTGGCGAACATGAGAAATAACCTTTAGTCACGGATTCGCGTAATACCCCTTTAACCACTTATGAGAATTTTGGCTTGTATTTAGCGAACTGGCAACTGAAGACAATCACCAGATCACCGAGAATTTTAGAGCCTTGCTAACTTCTCTTCCTATTCTGCAAATACAGATATTCACGCGTTCACCAAATCACTTGGGGCACTGCTAACTTATCACACGAATATGCAACCAAAGGGATCTTATCGGAGCTGCCAAATACTTTGTCAAACATGGGCCCACTCTGCCACATGTCAAACTCTTATTCACACTGACCGCCCCGTGAGAAACACCTCAACAAATCTCTAACAACAGACCCACTAAGACATGGATCCACCTGCAAATCTTCATCATCATGCGTCAACCAATCATGTTCGAACACTTGAACACACCTGGCAACATGGTCCCACCTGTATATCTTCATCATCATGCGTCAACCAATCACGTTCGAACACTTGAACACACCTGGAAACATGGTCCCACAGATTTTCCATTCACTTTGACCAATAAGAAGCTGAAAAATCACCCTGACCTGACACTGGACCCACTAAGCTTTCTGAACACCTAGCAAATTGAATGGTAGGCATGTGATCTCGTAGCTCTGACACAATGAATGAGATCATGTGCCAGCCACTGGATTAAAGTTATGTAGTCCTCTGGGCCTGCTCTGACGAACTGAACAAGTCATCATCTCTTGGACCAATAAAAAGCCTCCACATGGGACAACATGGCAATGGACCCACAAAAGTTTGAAGCACTGCGCACTTGGAAGAATCAACGGTTTTCGCGATTTCGCAAGCCTCTGACACATCCTTTGCGAAATCATGATGACCATCAGATCTCGATGCTTGGGACCCCACATAAAAGACTGCCAAAGAACACTTAGCGATTATGCGACTGAAGAGAAATAAACTACTTCACTGGGTCGCAAATGTTTAGACTTAACCACCGGGGACTAAGAGATTGCGCGAATGGCTCATTTGCTGAATCACCGGATAAGGAAGGTAACCGCCATTTTATTTTACGACCAGGAAAATTACTGCAGTTGCTAGTTCGCTAAGAGAAAAGGATACCCACCGAAGAATTAAGAGATCTGGCAAACAAACGTCTTTGCTAGTTCATGGAATAAAAAGGGCATGCCGCTAGGAACCTGGAGAAGTAGCAACTAAGGGAATTCATAAAGCACACATACGTATTGGGAGCTTTAAGTGGTTGATAAAGTAACACTGAAATAGAATGAAGGCTTAGGGTTTTGAGGGTTTTATACCTCCAACGGCTACTTTTTAAAAAATTTTGAGACCTGCAGACCAGGGCATGAAACAATTTGCAAATGCTAGGAAACTGAACATAAAATCATGAAATTTTCAGGGACATTTGGCAGGAGTAAAATAGAGGCTTGGGAAGAGGTTTTAGCGAAATTTGTATGCATAGGAAAATTTGGGTAACAATTACCTTCCAAACTTTATCAGAGACTCTACATCTGGTCTTGAACAAACTTTTCCTTACCGGATCTTCTTTCTTGCTTTCATTCCATAGTGTTGTCCTTACCATCAAGTTATTTTCTTTCTCAGGTTCATTCGGTGGTTCTTCTTGCACCAATGCATTTCTACTATTACAAGCCTTTTTAGTTACTTGTGTATAGTCAAATGATCTCTGTCCTTCTTCTCCACATTTATAACAAGTTCCTTAGAGACTTCCTTTGCCATAACCACCCTAGTAGTGACTGCCTCTACCTCTAGATGAACTTTCACCTTTCCACTTGGTCTTACCTTTGTCTAGATTTGTCTTTTCCGATTCAGATCTACCAGTTTCTCCATTTAGATATACCTCTTCCTCTAGGGAATCTACCACCTCGACCTCTATGTCTTTGCTCATGTCTCTTGTTCAATTTCTTCTTGGCTGTCAAAGAAAATTCATAAGCCTCTTCAATGTTCTCCAATTTGACCATGCTAATCTCCTTTTGGATGGAAACTCTCAAAATATTCAAGTATCTACCAATCCTTTCCACATCATCTTCATCATGTCTAGATCTGATATCTAATTTATAGAATTCCTTAGTATACTCTTTTACCAAGCTATCTTTCTGCCTTAGACTTTGCATTCATCGAACTAGGTTAATCTGATAATCATAGGGTAAGAACTTTCCTTTCAATTTATTTACCGTCTTACTCCATACCTTGATTTTGTCTTTTCCTTTCCTCTTTAGATCCAATTGTAGACGTTCCCACCATAAGGATGCATGACTCTTCAACTTAGTTCTGGCAAATTTTACCTTCTTATCCTCAGGAATGTTTTCATATTCAAAATACTTTTCCATCTCAGTGATCCAGTCCACCAATTCATTCGAATCAAGATTTCCACCATATTCACGAGGGTTGAAATGTGTTGTAGACTTCAGACTTATCAAAAGCCTTTAGAAATCTTTCCTCTCCTTGATCCATAACAGGTGTAGGTTCTGTATTTGCCTGTTCTTCTTCAATTTCATCATCACTAACATCTTCAAGATGTCTGCCTCTTCTTTGGGATGTTTCTACTACTTCTAACCTAGTAGCAATCTATCTTAGCATATCTGCTAATCCTAGATCTATATCTTGCCTCCCACGAACCATCTTGACAACCCTCTGCAATTGTAGGTCAGATTGCAATCTGCTACCCCACAACAATCAACTAAGGCTTCAAGAGGATCCAACAAACCTAGATCCACAGACCTAGATCAAGATCTTAGCTTGCTCTAATACCACCTGACGCAGGGCAAGGAGCATACGGGCCAAAGGATGGCACACCCTAATGGTCCAAGCCTACAACACACATGCAAAAAAAACAAACAACAAGAGTGAGAGAGAGAATGCCTGATCTTTCATATATTATCAGCAACTTGAGTTATACATGTTGGGCTGTAAGGCCTTCCCAGTTAGGGCCAGATTTTACAATGAATTACAAAAAGCCTCAAACATGAGAGGATCTATCAAAATTTCCAATATAATGCCTTCTATCTTCTCCCCAAAAACTACTACTAAACTACCACCAAACATCTATATTTATACAAGAAGCTACTGAGCTGAATCGGCCTTCAGATCCACAATTAACAGAAGTAACAATCAAATCTAGGACCACACGCTTCCCAATGATGGATACAAACATTAATTTCATGATCCAATATAAATGCACAAGTCAGCCACAACAGGAAATAAAACTAGACCCATTAGTAAGCAAGATAACAGAGCAGCAGACAACCAACACTGAGCGCTAGTGAAAACTGACCGCCCAGGAAACAATCAACCATGCTTGGTAACCAAAGGAAACCGACCAACTATCGACCAACTCGGTCAAAGCAAAAATTGAGCAACACAGACAAAACTCCAAATTCTTTTTGGTGACACAGGTATGCCAAGTACCCAAGATGCTCCTGCATCTCTCTCTCTCTCTCTCTCTCTCTCTCTCTCCAATCGATGGTAACTTCCACACCATAAAAATTACCTATTATTAATCTCCTTATATGCCCAATCGATGGTACTTCTTCTCTACCCAAGTGTTCAATACTCATAAATTGTCGAGGGCCTTTCAGTTCCTTGTCAATCTTCTTCAATTATTTGTTAGACAATTGAATTATAGGTTTATCTTTATTATTGAGAAGCATGGGTGGAATGTTTCCTTTTTATATTGGGCATGATGTGTGATAGATTGAAGGTAGCTTACTCTCTTAAGTTTGATGGTTAAAAAAATTTAACATGTAACTTGGTCTCAACACCATTACTAGTTAAAAATGTGGAAAGCCGTGATTTAGTAACTTCTTCTCATGAGAATCTTAAATGCAGAACAACAAATTATAAAACCCATACACAAATATAAACCCCACAAATACACATTTGTTTCTTGAAAGAAATGAAGGCTTTTATTTATCTCACAAAATTTATTAAAAATATAAATTAAAATTGTAATTATGGCATCAATCAACCAATTAGTTAAGTGTTATGCAATGATAGCCAATAGTTAACCAACCAACCAATTGATTAAACTATGTGAATTAGAAATATTGTAGTCACTCAACCAATTAATTAAGTAATATGAAATAGAAATATTGTGATTAATAAACTAATAAAGGCACATAAACAATTAACTTAAGAAATAATTGCATCTAAATTTTAAAAAAATTATTCAAATAACATAGATCTGAAAAATCCAAATAAAATCCAAATAAGAAATTATGCAAGCATAAGAAACATTGGGTTCCTCAAAATTATTTATGTTGGTAGAGATGAGATCCTAGCGCATGGACCAAGATCTGAATTTTCTTATTTGGGAACAAAGAGCAAGGTTAAACTATGTTTTATTCTATGCGAATTTAGTGTTATACTAGAAACAAAGAAAAAGTTTCAAAAGATTTTTTTTGTTCAAAAGTACCTAGTTTATCCCATAACTCCTTTATTATATCTTATATGGGGCGGCCAATGAAAGACCATGTTATTTGCTAGTATGAATCCATAAATTCTTATTTATACCAACATCTTTCCACCTCAAACATTCACTGGCTCTCATCCTATTCGGAAAACTTCAGCTCCACTTATCTGTGGGAATGAGGACTCAAGCTCTGGTTGTATGCTTGTTGTTTTTATTCTTGGTTTCAACCATTGAAGGACAATGTTATAGGGACAATGCTATAAGGACAATGCTATAGGGACAATACCAAAGGTACTTATTTCGATGCTCCACTTATCTGTGGGAATGAGGACTCAACCGTGCTGAGTCCTCAACCGCTGAAGGACAATACCGAAGGTAATTATTTCGATGCATTAATTCTCCCTATCCCAGCCCACGTTTAAGCTTTATTCTAAGTTTATTGGGTACTGATTAATATATTTCAAATCAGGAGGTCTCTTGATAAATAGTAATTAATAGTCCTCCTATATGTTTGATTGGAGTAATTGCACATATATCTGAAGAAACAGCAAACGTCAGTCGATCGAGAGCAAGCAATGTCAGCAGTGAAATTGATCGTATACAGTGTTGTCAATGCCCACATTGTTGTCGAATTTTGAATGGAACTTTGGATGGATGTTGTTAAAAGATAATATTAGAGATGTAAAAGTTGTCTTTAAATAGTTCGTTTGTTGTGCTCGCTATCAGTCTTAAAAGATGTATGGTATAAAGATATTTCTTTAAGAAAAATGTGTGATCAATAAAGTTTAAATGAAATAAAAAATATTTTAATCAATTATTTCTTTTAAGAATTTAGATTAATTTAAATCTTTATATTTAAATATCTATTTTTCTTCTATGTTCAATATTCATTTAAATTATCATTTATAAAACTATTTGAAATGGGTGATCCATGCCTAGAAATCTTTTAGTAATTTTTTCCAATATATTTTATGTAAATATATTATATAAAAATAATACTTAGTTTAGATTAATTCATAACTATTTAAGGATATATTTTATTTTATATTCAATGTTAATTTGTGATGATAAACATAAAAATAAATAGTCTATCTGTCTTTTGAGTTTTCCTGCGAGGAGGATCTAGCCAAATTCTTATGTGCTGGAACATGGACCATAGGGAAATCTTCTTTGGCATTGCAAAAATAGTTTCCCAATCTGAATCTAAATGATTCTTTCTTTGTTGAAGCCCCTGTGTAGGTAAGATTACCAAAACTCCCCTTAGAATACTGGTATGAAGATGTCTTTGATGGTATAGCTAAATCTTTTGGTATCCTGCTATCGATAGATCCCATGACAATGGCAAGGAGGTGCCTCACTTACACCAGGATCTGTATAGGGGTGGAAGAGGGTAAAGATATGTTAGAGACCATAGAGATTCACTCTAAACTGGGTAAAAGAGTGCAAAAACTAGATTTCTAAAGTGTGCCCTTTACCTATTTCCATTGCAAGAAAGTAGGACACTATGCCAAATCGTGTCCTATGTTTCTGGTGTTGGAGAAAAAAACAAAAGCTTGAAGTGTCCTATGCAAAGCTGGAAACACCAAGGACCAGGAACCGGAAAGTATATCAAGGGAGAAAAACATGAAGCACCAAGGGGGTTTCGAGGCTAATGTCCAAAGAGTTTGGAAGAAAAAGGATTCACTAGAGGCGAGCCCAAAAATAATTATAAACCAAGAGGGTATTGTAGAAAATAACAATAAAGACTCTAGGGAGATCTTCTGACCTCAGAATGAATGTTTAGTGGATAGGGAGGAGTTTCTTCCCCTAGATGGGATTGATGAAATTCTAGAAGTTAATATCCTAGAAGATGTCTCGAGAGAGGTCAGTTCTAGGGAAGAAATGAGATTGGTTAAAGGAGGGGATTCTTGTCCAAGGATGGCCCTGCTCTCCTTTGTCCCGGATTCCCTCAAACCTTGATTAGAGGAAGGTTATTACAGTCCTAAGAAGTACATGTAAAGAGGTGTCTCCTTACAGGAATCCAACCCTAATCATATCTCAGAGTGTGTGCCTTCTAGACAAGTATTCAAGATGGAAGAACTACTATAATCAGCTTCCCTAGGGTAGTTCACAAAAATGGAAGAGCTCTTTTTGAAATATAAATAAGGGGAGGAGGGAGAGTGAACTAAGGTCCAGAAGAAAAAGAAATCCAACAGTAGGGATCCATTTCTAGTCTCTCCATTAGCAACCATAAGTAGAAATAAAGCTGATGTAGGGGCCAAATCGAAAAATCCATGGAGAAAGAAAACTAGCCAGATTCGGCAAGAAGAAGCCAACAAGAATATAGCAGATGGAACCTAGAAGACCATCCAGGAATCTTGTACTTCTAAAAAGAAATAGAAATCATTTCTTGGAATATTCCTGGGCTAAATAGTTCACATAAGTAGGATGTTATAAGGAATATAATTAGAGATCGTAGACCAGATATTATGTTAATCTAGGAAACCAAGATGAAGAAGGATAAGCTTGAGGGTATTAGATCTAGTAAATCCATGTAAATAAGTGTTTCTAGATCTGAAGGAGCCTCTAGAGGATTGATGACTATGTGGAATTCCTTTCAACTTAAGGCTGAAGTCATCCACGAAGAAGATAATATGCTTCTCATGAATTTTACTATGTTAAAGGATAATGAAAGTTGGTATATTTTGAATATTTATGCTCCTAATTCCAAAAAAGGTAGAAGATCTTATTAGGAAAAAATCAAAAGCATTATTTGTGGTTGTAATCTTTCTAAGGGGATAATCATGGGGCATTTTAATACCCCCCTCAAAGAAGGGGAAAAATAGGGAGGTATTTCCCCTGATTTGGAAAGCAGGCAAGATCTAGAGGACCTCATCAATGACCAAGCCCTCTTAGATGTGGACCTCCATGGGGCTAGCTTCACCTAGTCAAATAGAAGAATTGGGAGGGAGTGTATTCAAGTCCAGCTAGACCCTGATCTGATCACTGTTGACTGGCTGAATTTTTACAATTGTAACTTATCTACTTTGTTGAGGATTGGCTTGGATCACTCTCCCATATATCTTTCTCTGGACCTGATTGCTATGAAAAGAATTTTCCCCTTCAAATTTGAGAAGATGTGGACTACCCATCACAATCTAAAAAATAAAATAAAAGACTGATGGAACATAGATGTTAAGGGTTCAGTCATATTCAGGGTGGCTAAAAAACCAAGAAATACTAAATTGAATATCAAACAGTGGAAGAAGGATGAATTTGGAAATACCAAATAGTGGAATTAACTCCTATCTAATTGCAAAAGTGATTCATAGGGATCCAAGTGTCAAACACCTTCTGAGGATCCAAGGTGATTGAAATCTTTATTACAATAAGTGTTTGTTCATCAGGGCTGGGTTGGGCTGCAATTAGCAGGGGATTACTAGAGAAGAGAACTAGAAATAGATGAAACCAAAACACTAGCACACAATTCATCATTGCAACCTTGGAATGGATCGCATGAAGAATTAAAAGCCATTCCATGTTTTAATAATAGTAGTTGTTCCCTGGTCTCCTATAGTCAATTGAGATTTAAATGTCCAATTTAAAATTTAATTTGCATATGTTAATGACATTTAAAAGGAGACAAAAACCCCCTCACTAGTCTTCAAACAAGACTTAGAAAAAATTGGGGAAAGGAGGACAATAAACTATTTCATACTACACAACCATTGATTGAGACCCATTGACATCCAAAGAAAAAGAGGAGGGAAAATACCTAACCAAAAAAGTAAAATTCAATCTTTATGAAGTGTCTTCTAAAGAAGGTGAGAGAAACCTTGTATTCAAATCTAAAAGCTTACAATGAATAGAAGCTTCCAAATAATAACTCATAGCCCTCTTACTTGTCAAAACAACTTGCAATAATACATGTACATTAGGATCCCATCATCCTCATCAGAGAGCTCTACCACATCAAAAGGGGAAAAGCTATGAGAAGATGAAGGGGAAGAAATATCTTCTTCCACAAAATCAAGAGCTTCATTATTCCAAGAAGACTCCCATAGAGCCTCCAATCTTCAAAAACCCTCTAAAGTAAAGAAGAGCCAATTGTTGGATCTACCATAGCCAAACCCTCATCAACTCCTAGGTCCTCATCAACAAGGCTACCCTCCTTAAAAATAATAGCTTCCTTCAGTAAATATAGAGCATCAACACCAAGAAGCTCCTCTCCATCAATAGGAGAAACCACCTAGAAGGACTAGAGAACATTCACTTCTATATCCTCTTCTCTATCATCCTCAACATCCTTTGAAATTCCATCACTAGAAGTCCTAGTAGCACCTAAAAGTGTTGTCTTACTTGCCATAATCATTTCCTGAGAAAAAAACCTCCAACACATAGAGGAACACAATCATGCACACACTCCTTTGACTAGGAAAGGAAGAAATCAACAACCACCAAACAAAACCCACCCACAAAAAACCAAAGATGAGCATCTTTCAAACTACCTAAAACAAAACCCATTCATAAAAACTAGCTATGAACTAGAGAGTGTTAAATAGGCATATTCACATTTTTTTTAAGGTCGGGTGTAAATAAATTCTTCTTTAACCATATTAACTATATACACTAGATTAATAAGAGAATCCTATGCTGATTTGTCTTTAATTATAGCAATAATGTGTAGTGATTCATCAGGTGCATACATCAAGTTATCACTTTGGGCAAAGCTGAAGTCAGGTTCATGCTTATGTTTATATTTCTCTTGTTTTGGATAAGGTTATATCACATACACTATATTTTTTACATGGCTGGTTTGATACTCCATGTTTATGTAATTAGAACAAGCTAAAAAATATTTTTGGAATGGAAAGGCAAAGTATTAGTAAATATCTACATTATTTTGATTAGAATGAGCTACAATTTTTTTCCATTTTCTATTCAAACTTGCATCCATGTGTATGATATTAGAGTCAATGTGGTTTGAGAGTTAATGTGTAAGATACATACATCACTCGGTATGATTCATAGGGGTATGATGATATTGACAAGGGCCTTTAGGTTAAATAAAGGAGGTAAAGGTTTGGATATATCTATGATATTGATGAGGGAAGATTAATCAAAATATTGTTTACAAATTGATGCATATTAGAATGTATGCACCCAAGAAGCTATACAAAGTTTTGATTATTTGACCTACACTAATAGTGAGCTTGTAGTTGAAACTTGAGTTTTAATGTTTAAACAACAATGCATTTTAATCTTAATAAAGTTCTCATTTTTTCATAAAGACGTGATAATTTTGAAAGG
Source organism: Chamaecyparis obtusa (assembly GCA_027943335.1). NCBI lineage: Eukaryota > Viridiplantae > Streptophyta > Pinopsida > Cupressales > Cupressaceae > Chamaecyparis > Chamaecyparis obtusa. The sequence goes on from BSBK01011478.1 coordinate 58,900, forward strand.
CCCCTTTTCTTTCATCAACTAGATTCATAGATGATGAGCCTTCATATTAATTAATGAAAACTTTATAATCGCAAAATACTCTCCATAACTATGTGGGTTATGTGGAAGATCATGAGGGGCCAAACTATGCCCTTAAGTGGCAATGAAAAATCAGCAAATCAGGGTTACTCAACTTGACGTGAAAATTTCAACGAGCTATGAACCTAATATCAAAAAGTTGTAAGAATAGAATATGTAAAAAATTGAATGTAGTTTCTAAACTACTAGGCCTTTTCTGAGAAAAAATTAGTATGATTGGTGAAAAGTATAGATTTTGATGCAGCAGTACAAAAATTTCAGGAAAAAAATAAGAAGTAGGTGTATGTCTGACCACCTTAATCATAATCAAATGATAATATTTTTTTATAAGATTTTATATATAAGTAGTAGACTCATGCTCGGATGTGATGCATATTTTTTTGTAATTTTATTCCAAAAAAATAATTAATTATGAATTTTATACTACAACATTTTCAGAATAAAAAAACTACTGTGTCTGACCACCTTAACTCATTCAAAACTTTACAACATTCAATTTTATTTTATTTTCCTTATAGTAGGTGAAGCATAGAATGTGACACATTTTTTGGATTTCAAAAATGTTATACCATCTGAAAGTTATAGTCATTTTTCAATCAGTATATAAATTAGCAATTTAGAGGTAGCTCAATTAGAAAATAACTAATAATTACTTATTGAATTAAAAATTTGACAACAATTATATCGATAGAAAGCTGATAATCTCCTTAAGATACCCTTTTGATTCTATCAAATTCGGGTGAAAAAAAAGTTGTCAGCTACATTGTCAAAGTCTGGAACTCAGAGAAATAGGGGAAAAACATGTATTTGAGACATTTCAATAGTTGACCATGTAGGTTTGGTGCACAAAGCAATACCGAGCCTAATTGGGTACCTGATATTTTCAGGTACCTAAATATGATAGCAAAATTTTGAATTTTCACTTTCCCTCCACTTTCTCCCTCCCATTTCTCCATCCTTCATATGATATATTATATAAAAAGATATATATATTAGATATATATTAGATAAATTAAATATTATATAATATATAGTTTACATTAAATATTATTTAATATATATTAATATTAAAAACTATATAGTAGATTATATATCATATAATATACATTTTACATTAAATATTATTTAATTATATATTAATATAAGAAACTATATATCAGAATTATATATTATATAGAATATTATATATTAAATATTATATAATATAAATTTTACATTTTAAATATTATTTAATATATATTAATATTAAATGTTACATTATATATCATATATTATATATTATTTTATATGTATAATATATTAATATGTATTTTACGAATATGTACGAAAGGTTGGAAGATTGCAGAAAAATCATGGATGGCCATTGAAAGAAGCAAAGGAAATTAATCAGCCATTTAAAAAATTCATGGGCAGCCATTGAAGAAGAGAGAGAGTGAGAAGGTGGTAGGGGCTGAGAGAGGAAGAGAGAGAGTCAGAAGGTGAGAGAGAGAGAGATAGCTCGAGACAGAGAGAGAGGGTGATGAGAGAGAGAGAGAGGAATGGGAAGGGGATAGAGTAGGAGAGAGAGAGAAGGGGAAGGATAACCAATTCATTACAATATTAATCAGTAAGGAGCAAGGAAAACTTAAATAATATCACAACAGGCATTAGAAATCCAAATTCTAATTAGGAGTTTTAAGCAAAGTGAGTAAGGTCCTAGATAGGGACATTACAGATCCACACATTGTTTAGGAGATACCTCCAAGAACCCACATACGCAAGAGTACGTTTGAAGTAAGACTAAGATTGTTTATCAGTTCAAAAATATTACTATGTTTTACTTTTGATTAACATCTAATGAGTGGATGTGAAATTCACAAATTTGATTATATTGCCACAGGTTCTATTTCAAATTCTGGAAAAAATGGATATTTGACATATGTTCATAAATTTTAGTCAACACTATTTTAAAATAACACATCAGTTTATTTTTACACATTGAGAATATCATCGTTAGGAATTGAACTAAAATTGACATAGGTCATAGGAAATAAATGCCCCAACTATTTGGTGTCTTCTGCATTTTGAGTTTCTTATTACAATCAGGAGAAAAATATTACTCTCCAAATGGTTTTGGACAGTAACATTTGTACTTCCTCTTCACAAATATATTTCTTCCCTCATCTTGTTGCCTATTGATATGGACAAAGTGAATCTAGGCATTTCTTCCATGTAATGGGAGAAAAATGGTTTCCTAATTTATTGATATCTATCTAAATAACACATGCAAGAACCTTGACTTGTTCCTTTGGGTTTGTGAACCTTGGGCTAGGTGTTGTCTCAAGGATTTATTTCTCAAAATATGGTGATCATGTTGGCTTTCTTTGTTTTCCCACCAAGAAACTAGTATAAAAGGAAGTGTAGGCACCACAATTTGCAAAAATAATAAAAAAGGAAGCATGAATGGATGAAAAAGGAATGATACACACAAGAAAGAAAGGAGGACAATTTGAGAATTGAAGCATTCAAGTCTTCAAAGATTCAAGGGTCCTTTGTGGGCATCTTCCCTCTTCAAGAGCTAGCTTATTATTGGCCATCAAGGGATGAGATCTATATTGAGGCATTCATCATCATCTTCATTTGATGCATAATTGCATCCATGGCTCCATGAAATGCTTTTTGTTGATCCATAGCATTTTTGGAGATTTCACACATTACAAGCTCATGATGAACATACAAACATGACAAAATCCTGATTCACAAGGATTTCTTCAAGCAAGGTGAATATTTACATTTGTCTTGTTTCATTACACATTTAAATCTATTAAATTTTGATTTGTCAATCTAGGGCTTGAGCAAGGCAAGCCCTTATCCACCCCAACCCCAAAACCTAGGTTTTTGTATGTAGGAGTGGGATCTTGGAATTACAACCTTACAGATCTAGAAGTTGTAGACATGGATCTACAAGAAAAACTTGAGTCCATTTCAAAAAAGTGCCTCGGGAAGAAGGTAACATGGTCGCCCTTTTCCTGGCATACTAATATTTTTATCATTTTCTTGGTTTTCATGTGTGATAGTAGATCTAGAGTCATAAATTCATTTATAGGTCCAGAATAGAAATTTTAAGAGAAAAAAATCATATTCCTCTTCATAATTCAAGGTTAGTACTTTATTATCTATTTCACATCTTAGTTTAGATCTTTTTTCACATCTTAATTTGGTTGATTTCTTTATTTAGCACATATATCTCTATTTATTATCTTGATAAATTAATTAGTTCAATTTTACAAGTACATTTATAGAATCAAATCTTACATTTGATGAAAGAGGACTTGTTTTTGTACTTAATATAATTTGGGTTTAGCATTGGCATCCCTTTATATTCTTGGATTTTTTGCTAATATAACTTAGGTTATATTGATAATTACACTTGGGGGGACCCAATTTCTCTTGTATTTTGAATGTTAGTGTAGAAATGGTTAATTAATAAATATATATCACATAGTTTATATTATTAAATTCATCAATAGCATTTCACCCCTAACCATTTTGGTGGACCTGAAATCCTACAACTTTCTTTTGATCTAGGTGTTAGATTTATCATGTGTGTTCACCTTCACTAAACATTTTGGTGATCCTGACACATTACAACTACCTTTTTAATTTGGAGTTAGATCTATTGATTTCCTTTTTTGTCATTAGTGAATCCTATTTCTGGTTTAGATTTAGCTATATGTATTTGTTTGGATGTTTCTTTTCACTTTATTACATTGGCAATTGTGTGGTTAGATATCATAAAAGTTTCCCTTTTTTATCTCTTTTTTTATGATATTTATTACACTAAGTCCAACCTCTAGCATTCCCATTAGGATAATCCATAGACTCATGAGCTCTTTTGTCCACGATTCCTCTTTCCTTCCTAGGACCCATGATTATACTAATAATTTCCCTCAATATCTCAATCCCATAATGGGGCATAATTCATCTCATTCCTCCTACATTGAAGATGAAGGCTTAATATTTCCTCCTTCTCAATTTAATAAGCTCTCTCATGAGTTTAATAAATTGGAAAATTGTCTTGTGCAAGAGAACCCAAATCTCAATAGTGTTGCCACTATTGAGCCTATTAAGAATCTTATTATTCGTGATGAAAATTACATATCCATTTTTAGTGGTATCTCACACCTTATATATACTCATGTTAAGCCTTTGATGGAATGTGTTGAAGAGTTAGGATACACTCCTTCCACAACCATTGAACCTTCTATTATGATTTCTACTACCATTCATTATATTCCTACTTATACACCTAACACAAAGGAGGATGAGAAGAGGGGCCAAAGGCACACACTAATTAGATCCACCTTGCAGAGATGACACGTGGAAGAAACAAACACAACAGTGAGAGAGAGAATGTAGATACATTCATATATTATCTTTAATTGATTCATACATGTCAGGATGTAAGGCCTTCCCAGTTTAGCCCAAATATTGCAATCAAGCACAAAATTCCTCCAACATGCAAGGATATGCCAACAAACTCTAATCTTCTATCTTCTCTCCTCTATCAAAAATGACTCCCTAAACTCTAACCAAATGACTATATTTATACAAGAGGGTACCAAAACAAGTCATCCTTCAAATCCATAATTAACGAAAGGAATGACTAGATCTAGGTCCACATGCTTCCCATTGATGAATACCAACATTAAATCCATGACCAAAATTAACTACAAGAGTCGGCCTCAATAGAACTCTAAAATAAACAACTTGGTAAGCAAGGAAACTGAGTGCCAGACAAGCATCACCAAGCGCTAGGGAAATAATTGATTTCTAGAGAGATAACTGACCAACACCGATGAACAAAGTAGACTAAGAAACATTGAACCAACTTGGTCAAAGAAGGAACCAAACAACATAGAAAACTTCAAACATCTTTTTGGTGAGACAAGATTTCCAAGGACCCGAGATTCTCCTGCATCAACACCACATTTCATGACAATATCTATACAAGTTTCTAATCCTTTAAGTATTGTTCTTCCTACCTCCATGCCTTCCTGATTACCCTTTGTAAAGAATAAAAAGAGACAGTCAAAGTACCAAAATGTAATATATATAGATATAGATATATATATATATATATATATATATATATATATATATATATATATATATATATATATATATATATATATATATATATATATATATATATATATATATATATATATATATATATATATATATATATATATATATATATATATATATATATATATATATATATATATATATATATATATATATATATATATGGATGTAAGAAGGGGAGGGTAAAATGAGGAACTTATCTTGAAAGGTAGCAAATATGGAAATACCTATTTTCTGGTGTCTGTACTGAGTTTCTGGAAATTTTATAATCAGATCTGGGATGGAAACACAGAGATAGACAAAACCCTAAAATATTTTTATTTTTTGAACCAGGTCAACCTTGACCCAAATAAAGGTCGACCTTGACCCCTTTATGTCAACCTTGACCTATACTACTCCAATGGAAATTTGGTTCGTGAATCCTCAAAGTTTTCCAAAAAGGGTATCCAAATCTTCTTTGTAATTCATTGTTCTGCACCTGCACCTACAAGAAAGAGGATTTTGTTGTTTGGATGAGGGGTTTGCCTTGGTGAAACCCCAATTTCAAAATTAACCTTGAAATAGAATTGAATTGGAGAATGCTAGAAATTAGTAGAAGTAGATATAAAAACCAAGCTATGATATTCAATAGATATGCAATTGTATTTGAAATGTAAACAAGTATGTTAATATGAAAGCTTATGTACTCAACATCAAAATCCATAAATATAAATCAAAACCTCCATGATTGTATTCTTGGAATCCATCTTGAAAGAAGAATTAATGAATCTTGAGGATTCATAAAGGATCTTGAAGGAAGATCACACCACCATGATGGATAGATCTTGGGTTTGAATGATGAATTTTGAATGCTAGAATCAAATCCCTTCAAAGGCTTCAATGCTTGAATCCTTGTTCTTTAATGGAGAACTTGAATGATTGAATTCTTTAATATACATGATTTATCACTTGATGGATTGCTTCCAATTGCTTGTTCACTTGATCATTGAGTGATTCCTTGATGATGCTTAATGATTATGTCCTTTCAAATAAGAGGAAAAGGCTTCCTCATATACTAGTCTAGAGCGCAAACTCCTAGAGGGGCCGAAATAGGAGAAATAAATTTTCATTCAGCCTTTAACCTTAGAAGTGGACCTAAATTAAATATATTTTAAGATTTTACTATTTCAAAGCCCGAAATAGTTGACCTAGAAGTGGGAAATAAATCTTTCCAAAACTTGACATCTGGAAACCTTCAAAATTTGAGATTTTGACCATGGATCAATGTAGAGGTTGACCCTAACCTAGGTCAAGATCAAGGTCAACCCTAACCTAGGTCAAGTTTGTGTTTGACCTTGACCTAGAAGTTCAACCTTTACCCTAAGTTCAATAACCTTAAATTCACAGAGCTAGGTGCCAAAAACAGGTTGGAAATAAGTGGAAAACAAGGCAGGACAAGGGAAAAATCCAGATCTAATTCAAAGAACCACTCAAGGAATTTGACATGACCCCAAACCACTTATTCAGAGGGACAAAAAAGTCCTAAATGAAAGTGCTTCTATTTTCTTACAATACATTTAGCCCCCACTTTAGCAAGAGTATGGACTCAATGCAAACTCTTGGTAAAGTTAGAATAAAGATCCCAGTGGATTCACAATGAGATTGAATAAGACTTAGTTGAGGACATGAGCCCCCAAGCTAAGGACTCAAACTCAACATGCATGCATGAGGGTGAAAAAACAAAGAAAAATAAAGACAAAGCAAAACGACACAAGAAAGAGGGGTTAGTACAAAAACAAACCCAAATCAACTAGCAAAGGAAACCTTGCTAAGAAATTCTTCCTATACTAATATTATATTTGGAAAGCTATCATAAAAGAATAAATGACTACATAAGAAAGATAGGAGAAACACTATAAATAACATAGCTTCATGATCTAATCCTATGAGCATGAAAGATAAAAGAGAGAAAAGAGAGAGAGAGAGAGAGAGAGAGAGAGAGAGAGAGAGAGAGAGAGAGAGAGAGAGAGAGAGAGAGAGAGAGAGAGAGAGAGAGAGAGAGATTACCTTGCCAAGTGTTAGGGATTTTTCTTGTGGGTCAAACTTGGCAAATATATTGGCTTGATTCTCAGTAAAAGGTCTCCAAGTATGCAAGAAAAGCCTAATTGATGAGGATTGGATAAGGTCCTCCTTCCGCTTTGAGCTCCACATGACTTAGGTGGGTATTGCCTACAAATAGGTTACTATGTTTCAAGTAAGCTATGGATTAGTGGATTAAGTCTTCATTGTCATGCTATTGAGTTTATTAGATGTACTTTTATGGAAGATAATTCTAAAAATAGCTGGGAACAACCTATTGGAAAATGTGACTAATGAAACTCCCAATATGATAATATGAACAATGGCATAGGGGTGATGAATCCTTCTTTTTATGAGCTGAACTCAAGCAAGGCTAACCTTTGATTCACTCTTCAAGGAATCAATAACTATGGATTGTAAAACATCAGGGACAATCCTATTTTTTAGGTACATGAACATGAAATGAAATGGTATTGGTAATGATGAATTTTGTGTTTGATGACTGAAAGGTGTTTGAATAACAAAGATCAGATCAGTGCCTAATCCTTTGGGCAAAGAGTGTAACATAAATCAATAGAGGGATTCCTAAAAAATGCAATGGGATGCCTTACAAACCACATACAATTCAGATAGAGTGCCTTACAAACTATCTTCTCAATCTAGGTTTGCTACCATCAAGATCTTCCACAGATATATTCATTCCCTAAAATTGCACATAAGGATTTAATTCTTTCCTTGAAAGAAACTCATGCAACAATTAGATAGCTACCTTACAACTAATATGTTCTAGATGCCTCACAAATAGAGACATACACGAATAAACACAAAGGAAAGAGACAATAATAGAACCAAGGTAGAAATTGTATTGTATTTCATAGAAATGTATCAATACATACAAGTAAACTCTTTACTCAAAATCATAGGAGCAATAATCTACTCTGCAAAGTTTGTATTATCAGCATTCAACCATCAAGAATATGGAACTAGAGAATAGAATCCCTTGGATTGCCAAAGACTAGAACTAGGAACCAAAAAGATTGGAAAAGCAAAAAGCTAGGAAACCCAAAAAAGTCTTGGAACGCTCACAAAATTAAAACTCTTACTACTTATACCACTAGCTATCTTGGAATCCTAAAGAATTCAGGATGCAACAAGCTTCAAATGCCTAGGGTTAGGGTTTCACCCACTGAACCAACCAAATTAGTCAAAAATTTATTGCACTTGGAGGAAAACCAAGCAATCAGAACAATTTAGATCCAAGAATGATCTTCATTAATGATAAATCCCTAAGAAAGTATCAAAAATTATCACTCCACCATGCTGTCAATCAGATCAGACACCTGCAACAAACCTCGAGCAAGAAAACCCATATCTTCATGGTACCAATCCCTACAAATCAGTCATTCAAGCCCCTGGGCCACTCTGCAGCAGTTTGAAAATCATTTCCAACAACTCCAGCTACTTAAACATTGAATTTTAGTCCTTTTGGTCGCAGGAAACCCTTTAAAAATTTAAATCTTGGTAGCAATGGTCACATTTATGGAACTAGCATAAAATTGACGATCGGCAATCAAACTGAGATCAACTTTAAAATACGACCGTCAAATCCTCATGTTTCATGGGCATATCAATTTAACTCTTAATAGGAATCCTGGTTTATAGTTTCCCTCTGTCGTGAGACTGCTAGATATCATTCTTAACCTTAGTTAAACCTAGCGATTCCACGACTGTAGTCAAGTCTGTGTTTGCTTAATCTTTTGTTAACCCTTGATCACATTCTAAGAACATGCAACCATTCACCTCACTCATTCGTGAAATGAAAACCTTGACTACAGCTTAACCTAGTGAACAAGAGAACACAAGACATGGTTAACCTTAAACCCAATTTGGTGAACAAGTGACAAAAGGCTATCACCCAGTCACGAGATACTTTATGTTACCACCATAATTTTTAACGATTGCACGGACACTCCTTGGTTCAATCACTAAACCTTTTAGCACATCACTATTTTACTTCATGAACAAGTGAAACACTTGAAATTTTTCGGGCCGCTAAGCATTTTGTCAGACTGCTAAACTTTAGACACCCACATGGACCCGCAATGTGCCACCTATTGACAATTCATTCACTGCTCATTGCTCAATCATCTTCAACACTTGCAAACTATCCATATATCTTGACCCACCTTGACCTAGGTACACTTGGCGATTACGCGACTGAAGAAACTCCAAGTCGCATGATATATTTTCTAACTATGGTTACATCCTGAGAATGCATGAAAGCCCACACTCTCTAGGTCACCAGATATATTTTTAACCTTGAGTCATGTCTTGAGATTACACATTGGCCATTGGTCATGTCCTCATCCTGTGGCTATCACTAAATTGCTAGATCATTTCTTGACTCCAAATTATACTTGGCAAACACACACCTACCACTAATTGAGATCAAGATCAATGGTCCACATTAAATCACCAAATGGTTCACAGCTTAACCACTACACTATGTGAATAGGAGATCATAGTGTTCACCAGATCACTAGAAGTCAAGGGCCTAACTACCAAAAATAAGAGAACACACGAACACTACATTCAGGCAATCACTGAATATTTTCATGAAACTGCTAGAAATCAAGCGAATAAGAGAATACATGTTCACGGGTTCACCAAATAATAGACATCACTATTTGAATACCTAGAGAATACGTGACTAAAGGGAAGAAATGATGTGTTCACTAGTTCGCAAGACAAAATGTTATAGCCGCCAGACATTACTAGAATACGTGAACACATGTTTGCTGAATCACCGAATGATTTACAAAGGCCTGAAAAGTATTGTTTGATTCAGCGAAGACTAGGTAAGGAAATAGCCATGTGCACAAAGGGGAAACTAAGTGGCCCAAAAAAGGTAATGACAAATTAAAACAAGGCTAAGGCACACTTACGGTTTTCACTATGTAACGACTAGAAATTTGAAAATTAACCTAGGGTTCAAGCCAGAAACATAGGAAAATATCTTGCAGAGAATAGGGAAAAACAATTGCAGCCATGAAAATTTGTAGGTGCCAACAATGGCTCTATTTGAGGATGTTGAAACGTGAGTTTTAACAAGAACCACAAGACTCTGGGACGCAAACCAAAAACTGCACTAACTAAAAACAGGGAAAGGAAACCAACCTGTACAAGGTTTACAAAATATTTACACATGCATGAGAATCAAAAACTTAACTGAAGAAGGGCTTCAAGAATTTCCCATGCACTAGTAATTCGAAGACTTCACCATCCATGTTCCTCAATAAGTAGGAGTCCTTCCCATAACTATCATGAATCACAAAAGGACCAAGCTATAGTGATTCAAATTTTTTATGCTTCCCTTTATCTTCTGCTCTCACATTCCATTGAAGCACTAAATCATCAGCTTTGAATTTCCTAGTAGTTTCTCTTCTGTCAAACAAGTACTTCATTCTATTGCAACTTGGTATTATTCTTTTGACTTTATTTTCTCTGTTCATCCAACTCTGTCAGTTGCATTATTCTATTCTACATTGGCTCTGTGACATCCAATTCTTCATCTTGAATGAACTAATAAACTGGAATCAGATTGTTTATGGGTAGCAATGACTACAAACCATACACAAGCTCAAAAGGAGACTTCCCAGTGGCTCTCTTTACTACAATCCTATCTGCCCACAAGGCCAATCTCAACTTGGAATGCCAAGCTCTCTTATTCTTTTCAAGTGTTTTATTCAAGATTGTCAAGATACCTTTATTGCTAGACTCAGCCTGTCCATTTGCTTGAGGATGATAAGGAGATGAATAGGAATTCATGATTCCATTGTCTTTGCAAAACTCCTTAAACTCATCTAATCTAAAACACATTGCATTATTTGTAATCAACTTCACAGGAACACCAAATCTGGTTAAAATATTGTCAAGCAATAAATCAATCACCACTTTACTTATTGCTTGCTTTGTAGGAATAACCTCTATCCACTTCATAATATAGTCAGTTGCAACAAGTATATAACTATGTCCTCCACTAGATTTCGCAGTAAACTCGCCTATGAAATCCAAGCCCCACATGGCAAATGGTGCTTTAGCAGCTATTGGGTTTAATGATAGTGCTCTTGAGTATTTTAATTTTGAAGCAAACCTCTGACAAGCTTCACACTTCCTAACATATTGGAATGAGTCCTTAAACAATGCAAGCCAAAAATAGCCAGCCCTCAGAATCTTATGGGTGGTAGTCTTTGCTGAATAATGACCTCGACAAAAAGCAATATGCATTTCATTTAAGACCTTCTCTGCCTGATATCTATCAAGACAAAATAATAAGATTCCATCTCTATTTTTCCAATACAAGTCCCCTTGTATCAATGTATACTTCTAAGCTCGCAATTTTAGGGACCTCTTTTGGTTATCTATCATATGCTCCAGGCATCTAGCATTCCTTATGAAATACACAATATCAGCATACTCTGGTTGCAACTCAATACTTTTAATTGTCATATCTGGAGTCCCTTCATTATTAACCTAGACTAGGTCCATATTTTCTTCAGTCATCAATTTTGCCAAGCCTTGTCCTCTCACAAGCTTAGTGATATGGATTTCTAAATTGAATTCTTGAACTCTAGTAATCCACTTGCATCTCTTACTAGTAACTTCAATTTGAGTGAGTGTTAGGCCATTTTCCAGTCAGTGCAAAATTCTTTGAAAATGGCATTTTTCCCTACAGTCTTTGTTTTGTTGTCTCTACCCGGCCTGTAGTCACAATTTTAACTTGCAAAGAAGATCCATAGTGTTTCATGTTGTATGCTCCTGACCCCATGCTCTTTAGTGTATCACCTTGCTCCAGCCCAGATCACACCTCCTAAATAGCAAAACCCAGGGAAATTCAATTCTAAGGTCTGCAGGAAATAATTTTCTAAAATCTGCCACAATGTTGAAAACCCACAGTGTTTTTGAAAATCCATGATGTTTTCGGTCTGTGTGAAAAAATTCATTGTTTTTGACCTTGTACCTTCCAAATTTTGTGCACTTATCTTTTGGTGTCAAAAACTTTGTGTGTTTTCGATCCTCTTTCGTCGAAAACCTTGTGTGTTTTTGACCTCACACTTCTGCCATGTTTGACAGTGTGTCTTAAGTGCACAAGTGAGATGGATGGTGGGCCTAGGTCTTCAAAGGCTCTTCCTGATTGGTTGTCGCATGGCCGCATGTCAGACTTTTTTGACATGTGATCATGCGACCGCTTGCCACCTGTCCATGTGGGTCCCAGTTCTTCTCAGTTGCCAGGTGTGGCTAAAGCTCAGAGAGGATCTGTGGCTATCGCTTGTTCACATGGAAAAGTTGCACAAGGTTTATTTCCTACACTTTTGCGACAACCGTCTGATCCTCTAAAAGGTAAAGCTTCTTCCGATTGGTCTGAGGTGGTGATGTGGTAGCCTGGGGTTGGCTGTCGCATAATCGCATGTCAGAGTTTTCTGATATGCGATCACGCGACCAGTTGACACGTGTCCCTGGGGCTCAGTGCTAGGTGTTGTGTGGGGTCTTTTGGTGGGCCCATTGTTTTTTGTTGCGGAGGTGCACATTTTTTGTGGTGGGTCCAAGATGTCACACAACACTAGTGGGAACTTTTCATTGGCTGGTGGGTGGTGATGTGGTGGTCTAATGGCCTTGTCGCATGATCACAAGGGACATTTCCATGGCTTGCAATCATGCGACAAACCCCTTGGTGTTAACTTCATGCGGTGTGGCGGTGATGGAGGTAAAGGTCTGTGGGTTGTCGCATGTTCACATAACCTATTTTTGGGCTATGCAATCATGCAACAATGGTCCAGTGTCGCAGTTGCAGAGTTGTGCAGTGGGACCTGTCTGCTCGGTGGCACTGATGTGTAAATTTTCAGTTCCTAGAGCCGAATGGTGATGTGGAATTGTGGTGGAACCTGACATCCATATAGAATCAATGGTTGGTGTAAAAGCTTATGAAGTGTGTCAGACCTATGCGAAGTCACGATGGTCATTGATTTTCCAATGCGGGCCAGGTCAAGTTTTCTCGATGCTTTTGGCAGTGTGGATAAAGTATTTAACGGCCTGACAAAATCTTCTTCCTATCATTGGTTCACGTGATGTTTTAGTGTCAGCGCTATTATTTTCATGAACTAGTGAAATGTCTTCAGTCACTAGTTTGCCAGATAACTTAAGTGGCCATTTTTAGCACGTGTTGTCGCCAGTTCACGGAGTTAACCCGAGGTGCCTGGATGAGTTAAAGTCATAAGCCCGTGAAGGGAGATTGATCGGATGACTGCATTTTAAAGTTGGTAAAGGTTTAAATTTTGGCCATCATTTCTCTGCAGGTGCCGAAAGAAATAACCCTTGAGATTCAAACTTGAATTTTTGAGAGTTTCCAACGACAAAGGGTACCATTTTTATGGAATTCAATGCAGAAAAGACACTGTTTGGTGAGAAGCGATTGGTTTTCTATTTGCAGGATGTCTAGTGCTTGTTTGCAGAGCATGTACATTGTAGTAGTGGCTCAAGGCATGTTGCAGGGTGTCCTTTTGAGCCTAATTTTTTGATCCTTTGTACTTGCAGAGAAGACTTTCATAATTAAGGATCAGTTCAGGATTTCCTCTTTCTTGGATTGGATGTGTTTCCCACCCCTGAATTAAATTCATGATTGTTTCTAGCAAGTTGGGTGGTTGAAACCCTAACCCTAGTCATCCGTAGCTTGTTGCAAATTTCCAAGATGACTAGGAGGGTATAAGTTGTAGACTTTTTGAGTTTGCAGGGGTTCCAATTCTTTTGGTTTTGGTCCCAGATTATTGATAGTGAAAATTTGAACAAGGAGAGCCTGGATTTAGGGTTTGTTTCCTTTGTGCATTTTGTCATTTGGTAATGTATTGATTCTGCAAGTCTTAGTGAGAATATTTTGGATTCCAATCTCATATTGGTGTATGTCTTTTTGTTTTGCTCTTGAGCTCATATATGTTGATTGCACAAAGTGGGTTAGCATATGGTAAACAAAGAGTATTTTGGGGTTGTCTTTGAGTTCCTAACAAAGTTAGGATTAAAGTCTTTAAGGTAAGCTCAGTGAGTTCATGGCAAGATAAGGATTTGATGTCCTGATATGAGAGTGAGGGGAGTAATAGGTAAAGCACTTACTCTAAATCTATATATGTTTGAGTTAAGGTTTTAGGGTGATATAGGTTGTTAAGTGACTCTCTGCCCTAGGATAAGGCACTGATCCATTCTCTAAAAGTAGTCCATCATCAGCAATCACACACACACATAATTAACTGATAAACCTTTCAATCAGATAGTAAGGGGTATAGTTACATATTGTTTAGAGACTCCTTTGAAGAAGTGAGTCAAGGGTACACCCACCTGAGCATTGAGGCTCAAAGTGTAGGAGGATCTCCTTGATCCTTGTTAATTGGCCCTCTTCCTTGTAGACTTTGGAGTGGTGATAGAGTCAAAGTTTCATTATAGTTATTCATCAAAGTATAAATCTACAAGTTTTGAAGATCAAAGGGAATGGCCAAAAAAATGGCAACTCTACTGGGGAGAATGATTATGAAGATATGCATATGTTAGGTCTCTGGTTGCAGTCATATTGAAGTATTCAAAATCTTATTGACCAAAAAGACCTGCCCATCCAATCCATCAACAAGACAATGATTCTGCTGGTGAGAATCTAGAGAGGAAGGTTGTAAATGTGTTCTTATTTTCCTGTTGTGTTTCAAAGATTTCCCATCTAGGTGGGTGGCGACTCAAAGGTTAGAACCAGTGCTGCATATTGATAAATCAAGGATAAGAGGAGAAATACTAGGTCTTTTGTTAGAAAGAATCCAGAGGTCACTTTGGAGTAGCTACCTAGATAAGAAAAGAAGAGCTAGATTAGAAGGAATGGTGAGTCTACTAGTGCTCCCATGAAAGAACAAAGAAATGCTAGATCCAGAGTACCATATGTATCCTCAAGTGAGGATGGTTCACAAGATAGAGTTTCTAGATTAGATGGTGGTCACTTTGAAGAGAGATTCTATGATACCCCTAAGGCTGCATTTCAAGACAAAGGTCCATTGCTTGCAGGTTAGAATGAACAAAATAGAGATATGGGTTTAGTGGTTGACCTGGATCATAACCCATGAGACATAGGCAAGTTCATTTCCCATATCAAAATATTTCTAATATGGATGTGTCATCTGGTTTTGATGACATTATGATGGATCCTGATGACTTGAATGCACTAAGGTTGTAGTTAACAGAGCAGGATGCCATACATAAAAGATTACAGGAGGAGAGAGAGGCTGAAAAGGTCAATGCTTTGATAGAGAGGCAGTCTCTTCTTAGAAAAATAAATGAGATGAAGGAGCAAAACAAAATTCTTGCTTCTGCTCCTAGAACTCTATAGCATGATGTTTTCGGTGATCTTGATGCCTTGAGGAGTGAGCAAGAGCACTTGCTTCAGGATCATGAATTTGATAGGGAGGGCCCTATGGTTAGACAAGTACAAAGTTATGTCCCTTTGCCTAAAGATAAAGATGGGCATAGGATCACTAGACCTGCTATTATCATTAATGAGAAAGGAATGCAGAAGATGGTGGGTGACCAAGCAAGCAAATCAGTGAAAATATCAGGGATCCTGCCACCTGATTCAAATAAGGACATTGAAATGGAGAGAAGGAGAAAAGAAGATGAGGACCTTGCAAGAGAACTAGAGAGAGCTGAGGTTGAGGCTTCCATTGCAGAAAAGAAAAGGAAGATCCAATTTTTGAGGGCTTCTTCAGCTAATGCTCTTGGCCCATTTGCTACTGAACTAGGTATGCCATCTATGACTACTGCTATTCCCCTTAGTAATGCTACTAGCTCATTTCCTTCTTCATCTACTAGGATAGGTGCAGATCCTAGGTAGCAGTCAAATGCACAAATAAATATAGATGCTAATGTTGATCCTAGGGTTAACACTAGTTTGAGCTTTCAAAGAAGACCTATGCAACTAGAAGGCTATAGGCAAATAAGTTTTGATGGAATTCTTGGCTCTCCAAATGCTTTTCCAAATGATATTAGAGATAAGGTACCTAAGTTTGCTGGTAATAATGCTATTAGTTGTGAAGAGCATCTTAGGTTATTTTTTGATATGCTTAATGATTATAAGGTAGAGCATAAGGATATAGTCATGAAACTATTTGTTTAATCTCTAATGGAGGATGCTAGAGATTGGTTTAAGAGGCTTCCTGATAGATGTATTGATTCTTGGGAGTCTTTTGAGAAATGTTTCAAAGAGTAGTATGGTGATAGGCCTAATGCTAGTTTCATGTTGAATGAATTCAACACCATAAGGAAAAATTAGAATGAGTCTACAGCTGAATTCAACATGAGATTTTAGAAGGGTATGCATAAGTTGTTCTAAGTTATGCGGTTAGATGAGAATGTTTGTCTAACTACATACTTCAATGCATTTGATGGGAAGATGGGATATTTATTGAGGGATAAAGAACCAAGAACTCTTAGGGATTCTTTTAGGATTACTGTCAATATTGAGAACAACATGAAAATATTAGGAAAATTGGGTGGAAGGAGAGATGACCCAAAGTTGTTTGGGGATAAGAAGTATAAGAAAGAAAATGATAAGAATGTTGGATCTAGAAGGCAAGAAGAAGATAAATTGGATAAGGTGCTTAATGCATTGAAGGATTTGAAGGCACCTACAAATAGGAACATTAGTGCTCCTACCAATGAAAGGCCTTAATTCAACAACAATTTCAATAAACAGAATAGACTGCAGAACTCCCCCTACAACACCCAATGGAAGGATGGCAAGCCTATTATCCCTGCTACAAGAGGAAACAATGAAAGAGGTGTCCCTGACCCTCTGCATAAGGCTTCAATAAATGTCATGGAGAACATATCTTGGTGCGTTGCATGCTAGTCCCCTCATTCTGCAGAGCATTGTGTGGTTGCACAATCTATGGTTGTAAATCAAGATTGTGGCAATGAGGAGATAGAACAAGAAGAAGAACAATATGATGTTGGATGCAACATGGTTTCTTCATATCTAGGATATGAAGATGATTCTGATTTTAATGAAGAGGCAAATGTAAATGTGAAGAGACATAATCAGGCCCTTTTTCATCAAGAGGTTTTTTCTGATGGTGAATGCATTAATTAGAAAACATGTAACATGAACTCTTCTCCCAAGCTAGTAAATTTGAGAAGACCTTCTAGAGAAGAGATGGATAGGATTACTATAGAAATGATTGCCCAGGTGCAAACTAGAGGCATGGTGGCAAGGAATACAAATGAGAAAGTTGTGGGAATGTTTATAAAGAGTACCAACTCTGGAGAACCTAATGAGAACAAATCAAAGGTTGATCACATGGTGAAATTCAAGAATGAAAAAGGTAAGCATTGTGAGCCTAAGGGAGTTGGAATTGAAAATGTCTCTAGTGAGATTGAGAAGCTAGTTAACACAATGGCTAGGATTGAAAAAGTGAGGGTGGTCAGTATACCTAATGTGTCAGACAAGCAAAAGGACATTAAGGCAGTGTAGATTGAGATTCCCGCTTCTACCCCTATTGACAGGTTATCTATATTGTCACAAATTATAGTTAAGGTTCCATTGTCAGAATTATTGTGGATCCCTGAACATAAAGATAAAGCTATTGCATGGGATAGTAATACTCACAAAAATGATACTTCATGCAATGGATCTCAGGATAAAGCTTTGAAGGATGTTGTTGCTCAGGGAATTGTGTCTCAAATTCCTCCAATATATTTGGATAGTTTTGTTAATGCCAGCCTTGAAAATATTGACCCATTCTTCTTAAGTATTCTTGTGAATGGGATGAAGTTAAGAAATTATATGATTGATAGTGGTGCCTCTAATACTATCTTTCCTTTCAAAATCATGAAGAGGTTGGGCCTTAAAGTTGATATAGTGCAGGGTAGGTGTTGTGCAATGGATCAAAGGGAGGTACCAGTTATTGGGACTATCAATGCAATGCCATATAGGTTGGCAGCATATCCAGAGAAAGAGCTAACAATGAGTGTTTTAGTGGTGGATATCCCTCCTCATTATGGGATGTTGTTGTCTAGAAGGTGGAGTGCTACCATGGGTGGAAGTTTATAGTGTGATTTGTCCTATGCAACTTTCAAGATTGATGATCAGTTTGTCAAGATTGAACGAGAGCCAAGAGTATGCCACATGATTGAGAGGAACATAGATAATGAAACTACATGTTTTGTGGATACTGATGTTAATGCTTTTAGGATAGAGATGCCTGTATTTGAAAATGAACATATTTTGTCACCTATCTCTATTGAGGTAGGTGCTGATTTTGTGAAGAGTAATTTGTGGGTAATGTACTTTGATGGTGCAGGAGTAGGTATTTTACTTATTTCTCCTGATGGAAACACCTACAAGTTATCTTTCACATTGAATTTCTTTTGTACCAATAATATAGCAGAATATGAGGCCTTGTTGTTAGGATTGAGGTTGGTACAAAAGCATGGTATTAAATGTCTAAATGTTATTGGTGATTCTAAGTTGGTGGTGTCCCAAGTCAGGTCAATGTATGCTTCCAAGAATAGAAGGTTGAAGCAATATAGGAATGCAGTTTGGGATTTGATTGAACATTTTGATGCCTTCAATATTGAGTGGAAGGATAGGAGTAACAACAAGGTGGCTGACTTGTTAGCCAATATTGCAATCAACCCCAATGATGTCACATTCTTTGGTAACTCTAAATTTGAAATTCAGGCTAGGCCTAGTATACCAGATAATATTGAGAGTTGGCAAGTTTTTGATGATGATAATGATATTTTGAAGTTTATGGATTGCAAGGATTAGTATCATGGTCAAGAATTTGATTGTTCAGCATTGGTTGAGTTAGTAGGAGAAAGGGAGGTTGTCTTAGGCAATGAGGTCATTCAGCTTAGAACTAACAAGGTGCCCAAGGGGCTTATTGTTTTGGGGATTTTCTTTGACAACCAAGATAGAGTTCAAAAGAATATCAAAGGAGAAGATCATGTTGATCTTGAGGAGATAAATCTTGGATCACATGAGGCACCTAAGAAAGTATATACTGGTAGAGATATATCTCAAAAGGTAAGGAGACCTTTGATTGAATTATTGAGGAAATTTAGGCATGTTTTTGTATGGTCATATGATGACCTAAAGGTTTATAGAGAGGATTTATTTCTGCATGTTATTCCATTGGAAGAAGATGCTAAACCTTTAAGACAAAAACAAAGGCCTATTAATCCTACTTTGGCACGCAAGATGCAAGAAGAATTAATGAAGATGAGATATGCTAGCATTATCAAGCCTATAAGGCATTCTTCTTGGGTGTCAAACCTTGTTCATATAAGAAAAAAGAATGGTGACATCAGGCTTTGTGTGGACTTCAGGAATTTGAACATCAGCTCATTGAAAGATAATTATTGTTTGCCCAATATGGAGGCTATGTTGTAGAGAGTAACCAGATAAAATTGATGTCAATGATGGATGGTTTCCCTAGGTACAACACCTTGGGGAACATATGTCTATGTGAGAATGCCTTTTGGTCTCACAAATGCTGGTGCTAATTTTTAGAGGGCAATGGATGTTGCCTTTTCAGATTTTATCAATGCTTTCCTTGTTGTGTATCAGGATGATTTAACTACCTATTGCAAGAGGGAAGAGGACCACTGTGCTCATTTAGAAAAAATATTTGTGAGGGCCTTAGAATTTGGCATTTCTTTGAACCCAAGGAAATGTGCTTTTGGTGTCATAGAAGGTAAGTTGCTTGGCCACTTAGTTGGGAAGCAAGGAGTGAGAATTGACCCTGAGAGGGTAGTAGCCATTGATAAAATTTAGAGACCAAAGAATGTTAAAGGGATTCAGTCCTTCTTTGGTAAGGTCAATTTTCTAAGGATTTTTGTGACAAACTTTGCAGAGGTTACTAGATCTATTTCCAAGATGTTGAAGAAGGGATCTGTAATCAATTGGGAGGGTGAACCTGATGAGGCCTTCAAGAATATCAAGCAGGCTATCAAAGATGCACCAGTGCTTATGGCACCTGATTATAATGTCCCAATGCATATCTTTTCCTTTTCATCTTTTCATACTATTGCTGCAGTTTTGTTACAAAAGAATAAGGATGGTTTTGAGCAGCCTATTGCATTTGTCAGTAAATCTTTGTAGGCTACAGAATTAAAGTATGACATAAATGGTAAATAGGCTTATGCACTTGTGAAAGCAATCAAGGCTTTTAGGTGTTACTTGATGGGAGTAGTTGTGATTTCTTTTGTGCCAAGTGCAACTATGAAGGATATTTTCTCACAGCAAGAGGTGTCTAGAAGAAGGTGTAGATGGATCAATAGGATCTAGGAATTCAATGTTGAGATCTAGATCACTAAGTTGGTTAGAGGTCAAGGATTGGTAAAACTGATGGCTCAATCCAATCTAGATGCAAACTAGGTAAATCGTTCTAAAATTGATTATACATGTGATATGGATGATTGTATTTGGTATCAGGATATTATTTACTATTTGAGAAACATGAGGTGTCCAGATAGTATGAATGATAATCAAAAGAGGACATTGAAGTTATAGGCCATCAAGTATGTAATTGTGAAATGTAATTTGTATAGAAAAAATTTGGATTGCATATTGTTGAAATGTGTAGATGAGAATAAAGCTAATGTATTGTTGAAGGAGATGCATGAGGGAGTTTGTGGTGGACATTATATGGGTAAAAAAACTTCTCATAAGATCTTGAGAGGAGGATTTTGGTGGCCCACAATCTTCTAGGATGTAGAATAGCTGGTAAGGTGATGTGATGCTTGTCAAAGGTTCTCTGGTAAGCTTAAGTTTTCAGGCAATGTACCATTAAAGCCAGTAGAAGTTCAGGATCCTTTCCAACAATGGGGAATTGATTTCATAGAGGAGATACCAAACAAGTCAAGTGGAGGACATTCATGGATCTTAGTTGCCATTGACTACTTTACAAAGTGGGTAGCAGTTATACCTACAAGGAATGCAACTATCAGAGTGGTAATTGACTTTCTGATGAATAATATTGTTACAAGGTTTGGGTTCCCTGAGAGGATAGTGAGTGATAATGCTATGTGCTTCAGGTTTGCCAAATATAAGGACTTTTGCAAAGGTTTGGGAATTCAGATTTCTAATTCCTCACCTTATCATCCACAAGGAAATGGTCAGGCAAAAATCTTCTAATAAGAGTCTGATTAAGATCTTGAAGAGAATCCTTGAGAAAAATAAGAGGGCATGGAATTCAAATCTGCCATTAGCTTTATGGGCTGATAGGGTAACTGTGAAGAGGGCAATTGGTTGTGCACCATTTGACTTAGTATATGGAATTCATGCTAGAATGCCTCAGAATAACTTATTGGAGATGTACAAGTTTGTGCAGTTAAATGATGATGACATTGATGATGAAATGCAATTGAGAATTGAGGACCTCATTAGGTTGGATGAAACTAGAAGAGAATCAGTTGCAAGGAATGCCAAATTGCAGTTGCAGGTTAAGAATTTATATGATAAAAGGACTGTTGATAGGAAGTTTGAACCTGGTGATTTGGTGTTAGTTTGGAATGCCAGATTGGAGGATAAGGGGAAGCATGGTAAATTTGATCCCATCTGGTTAGGGCCATATCTGATTCATGAGAAATGGGGCCAAGATTCTTACATCATTAAGGATTTTAATGGTGATATTCAAGAGTTGCCAGTTGATGGACAATTCTTGAAGCAGTACTTCATTTGAAGTACTTTGTTTTCCATGAATAGTAGTTAGGGTTGTACATTTTGTAGATCTCTATGTATAGGTTGCTTGCCCCTACCTTGTTTTGCCCTAGTCTTCCATTTTTTGGTCCGGTTGCTTGTCTTACCCTGCTTGTTCCTTACTGTCTGTAATTTTATCTAGTGGGATGGTCTGCTTTTTCCAGTGATTCTAAATTCTTGCCATGCCTGCAGGAGCCATCCATCCCCAACTAGAGCCACTATTAGGCCATTTTCCAGTCAGTGCAAAATTCTTTGAAAATAGCCTTTTTCCCTGCAGTCTTTGTTTTGTTGTCTCTACTCGGCCTGCAGTCACAGTTTTAACTTGTAAAGAAGATCCATAGTGTGTCATGTTGTACGCTCTTGGCCCTATGCTCTTTAGTGTATCACCTTGCTCCAACCCAGATCGCACCTCCTAAATCACAAAACCCAGGGAGATTCAATTCTAAGGTCCGTGGGAAACAATTTTCTAAAATCTGCCACAGTGTCGAAAATCCACAGTGTTTTTGAAAATCCATGATGTTTTCAGTTTGTGTGAAAACCTTCATTGTTTTCAACCTTGTACCTTCTAGCTTTTGTGCACTTATCTTTTTGCATCAGAAACTTTGTGTGATTTTTATCCTCTTTCATCAAAAACCCTGTGCATTTTCGACCTCGCACTTCTGCCCTATTTGACAGCATGTCTTAAGTGCACAAGTGTGATGGATGGTGGGCTCGGGTCTTCAAAGGCTCTTCCTGATTGGTTTTTGCATGGCCGCATGTCAAAATTTTTTGACATGTGATCATGCGACCACTTGCCACCTGTTCACGTGGGTCCCAGTTCTTCTCAGTTGCCAGGTGTGGTTAAAGCTCGGACAAGATTTGTGGCTGTCACTTGTTCACATGGAAAAGTTGCACGAGGTTTATTTCTTATGCTTTTGCGACAACCATCCAATCCTCTAAAAGGTAAAGCTTCTTCAGGTTGGTTCAAGGTGGTGATGTGGCAGCCTAGGGTTGGCTATCGCATGATCGAATGTCAAAGTTTTTTGACATGCGATCACATGACCGGTTGACACGTGTCCTTGGGGCTCAGCGCCAGGTGTTGTGTGGGGTCTTTCGGTGGGCCCATTGTTTTTTGTTGCGGAGGTGCACTTTTTGTGTGGTGAGTCCAAGATGTCACGCAGTGCTGGTGGGCACTTTTCATTGGCCGGCGGGTGGTGATGTGGTAGTCTAATGGCCTTGTCACATGATCACAAGGGCCATTTCCATGGCTTGCGATCATGCGACAAACCCCTTGGTGTTAACTTCATGCGGCGTGGTAGTGACGGAGGTAAAGCTCTATGAGTTGTTGCATGTTTGCATAACCCATTTCTGGGCTATGCGATCATGTGACAATGGTCTAGTGTTGCGGTTGTAGAGTTGTGCTTTGGGACCTGTCTACTAGGTGGCACTGACGTGTAAATTTTTAGTTGGTAGAGCCAAATGGTGATGTGGAATTGCGGTGGGACCTGACATCCATATAGAATCAATGGTTGGCGGAAAAGCTTATGAAATGTGTCAGACCTATGTGAAGTCATGATGATCATTGATTTTCCAATGCGGTCCCGGTCAAGTTTTCTCGGTGCTTTTGGTGGTGTGGATAAAGTATTTAGCGACTCGACAAAATCTTCTTCCTGTCGCTGGTTCACGTGATGTTTTAGTTGTAACACTATTATTTCCATGAACTGGCAAAATGTCTTCAGTCGCCAGTTCACTAGATAACTTAAGTGTCCATTTTTAGCATGTGTTGTCGCCAGTTCATGGAGTTAACCTGAGGTGCCTGGATGAGTTAAAGTCATAAGCCCGTGAAGGGAGATTGATCAGATGGCTGCATTTTAAAGTTGGTAAAGTTTTAAATTTTGGCCATCATTTCTCTGCAAGCACCAAAAGAAATAACCTTTGAGATTCAAACTTTAATTTCTGAGACTTTCCAGCGACAGAGGGTACCATTTTTATGGAATTCAATGCAGAAAAGACACTGTTTGGTGAGAAGCGATTGGTTTGTTGTTTGCAAGATGTGTAGTGCTCATTTGCAGAGCATGTACATTACAGTAGTGGCTTAAGGCATGTTACAAGGTTTCCTTTTGAGCTTGGTTTTGTGATCCTTTGTACTTGCAGAGAAGACTTTCATAATTAAGGATCAGTTCAGGATTTCCTCTTTCTTGGATTGGATGTGTTTCCTGCCCATGAATTAAATTCTTGATTATTTCTAGCAGGTTGGGTGGTTGAAACCCTGACCCTAGTCATCCATAGCTTGTTGAAAATTTCCAAGATGACTAGGGGGGTATAAGTTGTAGACTTTTTGAGTTTGCAGGGGTTCCAATTCTTTTGGTTTTGGTCCCAAATTGTTGATAGTGAAAATTTGAACAAGGAGAGCCTGGATTTAGGGTTTGTTTCCTTTGTGCATTTTGTCATTTGGTAATGTATTGATTCTGTAAGTCTTAGTGAGAATATTTTGGATTCCAATCTCATATTGGTGTATGTCTTTTTGTTTTGCTCTTGAGCTCATATATGTTGATTGCACAAAGTGGGTTAGCATATGGTAAACAAAGAGTATTTTGGGGTTGTCTTTGAGTTCCTAACAAAGTTAGGATTAAAGTCTTTAAGGTAACCTCAGTGAGTTCATGGCAAGATAAGGATTTGATATCCTGATATGAGAGTGAGGGGAGTAATAGGCAAAGCACTTACTCTGAATCTATATATGTTTGAGTTAAGGTTTTAGGGTGATATAGGTTGTTAAGTGACTCTCTACCCTAGGATAAGGCACTGATCCATTCTTTGGAAGCAGTCCATCATTAGCAATCACACACACAATTAAATGATAAACCTTTCAATCAAATAGTAAGGGGTATAGTTACATATTGTTTAGAGACTCCTTTGAAGAAGTGAGTCAAGGGAACACATGCCTAAGCATTGAGGCTCAAAGTGTAGGAGGATCTCTTTGATCCTTGTTAATTGGCCCTCTTCCTTATAGACTTTGGAGTGGTGATAGAGTCAAAGTTTCATTATAGTTATTCATCAAAGTATAAATCTACAAGTTTTGAAGATCAAGGGGAACAACCAATAGTGAGGACATCCTTTACTGCTGCATGTGGGACATATGCAAGTGCCTTTGCACAAACCAAGTAAGGTCTGAAAGAATTGATTGCCTTTACCAATGCATATGCCTACTTCTTCATCATCTCATAGTTTACTTCAATATCCTGCAAGGATTTACTAAAAAATGCAATTGGATGTTCAAAACCTTCATCATCTGTCTGTAATAATACAGTAGCAATAGTGTGAAATGATGCAAAAGAGAACAATGAAAAAGGCTTGGTATAGTCAGGAGACTTGAGCACAGGTGCTTGTTGGACTACCTCTTTAATTTTATCAAGTGCACCTTGAGCCTCAGTAGTCCATTGAAACTTCACATCCTTTTTCAACAACTTTACTATGGGTTTGACAATCTCAGCAAAATTTGCAATAAATCTTCTAAAAAAATTGATCTTTCCTAAAAATGACTGCACACCCTTGAGATTTTTTGGTGCAGACACTTTCCTGATTGCTTCAAATTTCTTTGGATCAATTCTTATTCCATCTTTTGATACAATGTGTCCTAGCAACTTTCCCTCTTTGACTGCAAAATTACATTTTTTAGGACTCAAGGACACACCATATTCCAGAGCTTTGACAAAAATCTTTTCTAGGTGTGAACAATGGTCAACAGCCAATTTGGAATAAGAAGTTAAGTAATCTTGGTACACAACCATAAATAGATCAATATATTCCTTAAAAGAAACATCCATGGATCTTTGAAAAGTTGCTCCAGCATTCCTAAGACCAAATAGCATTTTGACATAAACATAAGTTCCCCAAGGTGTGGTAAATGATGTTTTAAATTGTTCAGATTCCTTTACCAACACCTGGTTATATCTAGAGAAACCATCCATCATAGTCAGTAATTCACATCTAGTGACTTTGTGTAACATTGCCTCCATGTTAGGAAGTGAATAATTATCTTTCAATGATGCAACATTCAAATTTCTAAAGTCCACACAAAACCTGATGTCACCATTCTTCTTTCTAACTAGGACTAAATTAGACACCCAAGTTGAATGCCTTATAGGTTGAATTATTCCTGCATCACTCAACTTGACTAGCTCCTACTGCATCTTAGGAGTTAATAATGGATTGATGGGCCTTTGCTTCTGTTTGAATGGTTTGACATCTTGTTTTAATGGGATTTCATGTTGGAAAAGGTCCTCTCTGTAGGCCTTTAGATCATCATAGGACCATGCAAACACATGGTTGTACCTCCTCAATAACTTTACCAAATTATCTCTCAATTGAGGGGCTAATCCTTTTCCAATATAGACCATTTTAGGAGCATTATGTGATCCCAAATTCACTTCCTCCAGATCTTCTATATTAGCATTACTTATTTTTGACAAATGATCATTTTGACTACTATACAATGCTTTTAACTTAGTTAAGCCCCTAGGGATACTATTTGAATTCAATTGAATCACCTCATTTCCCATAACCATGTCCTTACCTTCAACTCCCTCAACCAAAGTGTTGCAGTCTATAGGCTGATCCTCATATAGGTCAAGACATTGAATAAATTTGAGGATGTCATGATCATCCTCAAAGACCTGCCAATTTTAAATATTGTCTCGAACAACTGGTCTACTTTTTACTTCAAGAATTGACACCCCAAACAAAGTTGAATCATTTCCTTTTAAAGCAACATTTGCTAAAAAATCTACCATAATATTTTTTGACCTTTCTACCCAACATATATTGAAAGCATCAAACATTTCAATCTGATCCCAAATTACATACTTATACAATTTTAATCTATCATTCTTTACTGCATATTTGGACCTTACTTGTGCAACCACAAGTTTAGAATCACCATAAACACTTAAGCATTTTATCCCATGTTTGATGGCAATATTCAATCCCAAAGACCATGCTTCATATTTAGTAGTATTATTTGTGCATTGAAAAGTCAATGAGAATGAATACTTAAAGGTGGTACCTAATGGAGATATGAATAGGACTCCAGCTCCTAAACCTTCTTTTGAGCATGCTCCATCAAAATATATTTACCACAGTCCATCTTGTTGTTTCTTTAATTCTGCAACCAGTAGATCTACCTCTTCCACTAGTGGGACAGTCTCTTCTAACTTGAAATTCTCCATGTCAACATCCACACAATAATTTAAATGATCATCATTTATTTCAATCATATGTGGAGTTCTACTTTCTTTGGATACTTTCACATTGTCACCATCAATATTGAAAGTTGCAAAAGACAAATCACATTGGATACTACCCCCCATTGAAGCACTCCACTTCCTTGATAGTAACATTTCATAATGAGGGGGAATGTCTACCACTAGAACACTCATTGTTAGCAACTTGTCAGGGAAAGCTGTCAACCTATAAGGAAGTGCTTTTATAGTACCAATAACAGGGTCCTCTCTTGAATCCATAGCCTGACATCTACCATGAGGTGTATCTACTTTCAGACCCAAAGATCTCATTATTTCTATAGGCATAATAGTATTAGAGGCTCCTAAATCAATCATACAATTTCTTAACAACTTTCCATTTACTATTAAGGATAGAAAGAAAGGATCTACTATTCCTATCATAGTATTTGCAGCATTAGCATCCAAATAAATCTAAGGGATCTTAGAGATAATCTCCCCACACTAGTTCTCAATTTAATCACCTACTGCTGCAACCAGTTCACTAGCCTTAGTGGAACTTTGGGTATTAGAAGAGAAAGCTCCTTTAACCCAACTCAAAGCCTTCACTTTATGCCCTTCTATTCTCATCATTTCTAACAATGGTACCTTGACTGTGATTTGTGACAACAATTTGCTCATGTCAATTGGAACATATTTTGAATCTGCAAAATCTTCTCCAATAGTAGTGACCTCTTTATCTACTTCATGTGTAACCGGATTAGGACTATCCTTACTCTAACTCTTTACTTCCTTTTTCAAAGTAGGTATAGTGTCTACAAGAGGTTTTGTTTTTACCTTTTAAACAACTATTGGCTTACCAAAAGTAACATTTTTCTTCACCTTGTTTTTATCAGCAATTTCTCTAACCTTTTGCTTATCTTGGGCTTGTTTTTCATCCTTTCCTGCTTTCTTGATGAAAATTCTAGCAGGCCTGCCACTTGAACTACCTACCACCCTATTTCTCAAATTATAGTTGCTTCTAACTTGAGACACCATATCTATTGTGATTTGTGCAATTTCTTCATCAGAAGGTCTTCTCAACACTACCGATTCATCACTTCTCAAAGTGCTGTACTGAACTACATCAAGGTGACTATCTTCTTCATTAGAAAAAACTTGCTAATGGTAAACCTCATTTCTAACTTGAGAACTCCCAACATCTTGATCTTCATCTTCTTCTATAGAGTCTAACTCATCATGTCTGTATGAAGAGACCATACCACATCCTTGATCATCATAAGACTCCTCATTGTTATTGCCTTGATTCTCATCTGTAGAAACACTTTGAGAAATTGTACAATAATAGGGATCATTAGGTGATTGGAAAGCAATACACTAGGGAACATCATCATTCATATTCACTATATTTCAGTGCAAGGGGTCAGGGGTCTTATCATTTAGTTTATCTTTTCTTTCAAGGAGCACTGGCTTCCCATCTTTCCACTGAGTATTATAGGGATAGTTCTACATTCTTGGTATCTTATTAAAGTTATTTAAAGATGGCCTGTCATTTCCTTGCACTCTACTATTTCTTGCCTCACCAGGCTTTAAATCCTTTATAGCTTTCAAAATCTACTTCAAACTATCATCATCTTTTGGCTTTATGTCAGGTTTCCCTGATTCTTTTTGGCTTGGGATTGAAGGCTAACAATCTTCTCTCCTTCCCAACTTCCCTGATATCCTTCTATTGCTTTCTATATTGATAGCCAACTTATAGGCTTCTATAAGATTTCTAGGATTCTTATCTCTGAACAAGTATTCCATTTTTGAATCAAAAGCATT
Source organism: Chamaecyparis obtusa (assembly GCA_027943335.1). Taxonomy (NCBI): domain Eukaryota; kingdom Viridiplantae; phylum Streptophyta; class Pinopsida; order Cupressales; family Cupressaceae; genus Chamaecyparis; species Chamaecyparis obtusa. Next base: position 87,988 of record BSBK01011478.1, read on the forward strand.
CAGGTATGTGACAAGACATACCCTATCATCCAATCTGATAACTTGCAACAACTTATGCATGGCTTTTTGAAATCTAACATTAAACTCAACAACACCCTCATTTGAATTATTCTTGATGTTGTTAAACTCATTAAGCACGAAGTCCTCATTCATCTTATCACCATACTATTCCTTGAAAGACTGCCTAAATTGATTCAATGAACATATGCTGGCATGAGGTAAATTTCTAAACCAATCTCTAGCATCTTCAGTCAGAGACTAAACAAAAATTTTCATGATCACATCATCAGGTTCAATATTGTAGTCATCTATTACATCAATGAAACTTTTCAAATGTTCTTCACAAGTTACTACATTCCTTCTAGTGAACTTTGGAAGCTTTTTTCTAATTTCATCAGGGATGGGATTCAGGTAACCAAGAATCTCAATAAACACCAATTGTTTATGCCTCTCATGGACAAGACCTACTTCAGATGGGTTACCCCCTAAAGATGCAAATGTTTAAGTATTAGAAATAGTAGAAGTCTTAGGCATACCTGAAGTTGTAGTAGTATTCAGCACATTTTCTCCTTGTGCTTGAGAAGTGGAAAGGGTATTGCCATGTCCAGAAGATTGCTTGAGGAAATCAATCTTTCTCTTCATTTTAGTAGCAGTGGCTTCAAGCTCTACCTTCTCCAACTCTTTGGTCAAAAATTATTGTTTTCTTTTTGCTTCTTCTAAGTCAACCTCTAATCTTTCTACTTAATCCATGGACTCCTTTGCAAGGTTTGGTTCATTTATTGAAACACCCACAGTCTTTTGTTTACCTTTGTCCCTAGGATTTCTTACTTCATAAACTTGCTAGACAATAGGCTGATCTTCTACTTGCTCTATCATAGAAACATGATTCATGGCCTGAAGATCCAACAATTGCTTCTTCAATTACTCAACTCTGATCATAGCATGTCTAATTCTTTCTTCTTTTTCCTTATCTCTTTTTTGTCTTAAATGGATTTGTTCTTGGACTCTCCTCTCCAACTCATATACTTCAAAAATTTCTTTTGATTCAGGGAGAGTAGTCTCAAATTCAGCATCTCCTACTTGAACATCATCCTCATATTGGTTCAAGCCCAAATCAACAGCCTCCTCATACTCAGAGGTATTTCCTTCTTGATTGATTTGAATAGGCTGGATTTGTTCCTCTTGTCTAGTATTTTCTCTATGTTTCTAAGCATCAAACATATTCCTATTTTTTCTCCCTCTCCTTATCTAACTAGGCCTAGAAGTACTTGGAAGACCCTCTTCCAATCTATCATCAAGAAGCTTATTTCTCTAAGACCTAGTACCTCTGTAACTCATCTTGTGAATGATTTTTTGACCAGCACTACTACAGAGATTGTTAGAGTCGCCACCCAAAAATTTGGGAATTTTTCTTTGAGATATAGACAGCAATGGTAACTAGCTGGTTTGTATAAGATAGGAGCCCTAGCCCAACTAAATCCTACAAATTTAGTAGAATATTTCTTACAACTCCCTAGAAGAGTTGCTAGTCTATTAGGGATTTTTCTTGTGGGTCAAACTTGGCAAATATATTAGCTTGATTCTCAGTAAAAGGTCTCCAAGTTTGCAAGAAAAGCCTAATTGATGAGGATTGGATAAGGTCCTCCTTCTGCTTCAAGCTCCAAAAGACTCAGGTGGATATTGCCTACAAATAGGTTACTATCTTTCAAGTAAACTATGGATTAGTGGATTAAGTCTTCATTGTCATGCTATTGAGTTTATTAGATGTACTTTTATGGAAGATAATTTTGAAAATAGCTGAGAACAACCTATTGTAGAATGTGACTAATGAAACTCCCAGTATGATAACATGAACAATGGCATAAGGGTGAGGAATCCTTCTTTTTATGAGGTAAACTCAAGGAAGGCTAACCTTTGATTCACTCTTCAAGGAATCAATAACTATGGACTATAAAACATCAGGGACAGTCCTATTTTTTAGGTACATGAACATGAAATGAAATGGTATTGGTAATGATGAATTTTGTGTTTGATGACTGAAAGGTGTTTGAATAACAAAGATCAGATCAGTGCCTAATCCTTTGGGAAAAGATTCTAACATAAATCAATAGGGGGATTCCTAAAAAATATAATGGGATGCCTTACACACCACATACAATTCAGATAGAGTGCCTTATAAACTATCTTCTCAATCTAGGTTTGCTACCATCAAGATCTTTCACAAATGTATTCATTCCTTGAAATTGCACCTAAGGATTTAATTGTTTCCTTGAAAGAAATTCATGCAATAATTAGATAGCTTCCTTACAACTAATATGTTCTAGATGCCTTACAAATAGAGACATACAAGAATAAAGATGAAGGAAAGAGACAATAACAAAACCAAGGTAGAAATTCTATTGTATTTCATAGAAGTGTATCAATACATACAAGTAAACTCTTTACTCAAAATCATAGGAGCAATAATCTGCTCTGCAAAGTTTGTATTATCAGCATTCAACCATCAAGAATATGGAACTAGAGAATAGAATCCCTTGGATTGCCAAAGACTGGAACTATGAACCAAAAAGATTGGAAAACCAGAAAGCTAGGAAACCCAAAAAAGTCTTGGAATGCTCACAAAATCAGAACTCTTACTACTTATACCACTAGCTATCTTGGAATCCCAAAGAATTCAAGATGCAACAAGCTTCAGATAGCTAGGGTTAGGGTTTCACCCAGTGAACCAACCAAATCAGTCAAAAATTTATTGCACTTGGAGGAAAAGCAAGCAATCAAAACAATTCAGATCCAAGAATGATCTCCATTAATGATAAATCTCTAAGAAAGTACCAGAAATTATAACTCCACCATGCTATCAATCAGATCAAACACCTGCAACAAACCTCGAGCAAGAAAACCCATATCTTCACGGTACCAATCCCTACAAATCAGTCATTCAAGCCCCTGGGCCACTCTGCAGTAGTTTGAAAATCATTTCCACCAACTCCAGATGCTTAAACATTGAATTTTACTCCTTCTAGTCGTAGGAAACCCTGTAAAAATTTAAATCTTGGTAGCAACCGTCACATTTATTGCACCAACAACAAATTGACCATCGGTAATCAAACTGAGATCAACTTTAAAATACGATTGTCAGATCCTCATGTTTCATCGGCATATCAACTTAACTCTTAATAGGAATCCTAGTTTAAATTTTCCCTCTATCATGAGACCACTAGATATCATTCTTAACCTTAGTTAAACCTAGCAATTCCACAACTGCAGTCAAGTCCATGTTCGCTTAATCTTTTGTTAACCCTTGATCACCTTCTAAGAACACGTGACCATTGACCTCACTCATTTGCAAAATGAAAACCTTGACTGCATCTTAACCTGGTGAAGAAGCGAACACAAGACATGGTTAACCTTAAACCCAATTTGGCGAACAAGTGAGAAAAGGCTATCGCCCACTCATGAGATACTTTATGTTACCACCAGAATTATTAATTATTGCATGGACACTCCTTCACTAAATCACTAAACCTTTTAGCACATCACTATTTTACTTCACAAACAAGTGAAACACTTGAAATTTGTCAGGCTGCCAAGTATTTTGTCAGACTGCTAAACTTTAGACACCCACATGGGCCTACAATGTGCCACCTATTGACAATTTATTCATTTCTCATTACTCAATCATCTCTGACACTTGTGAATTGTCCATATATCCTGACCCACCTTGACCTGGGTACACTTGGCAATTACGGGACTGAAGAAACTCCAAGTTGCATGATATATTTGCTAACCGTGGTTACATCCTAAGAATATGTGAAAGCCCATGCTCGCCAGGTCGCCAGATATATTTTTAACCTTGATTCATGTCTTGAGATTACACGCTGGCCATTGATCATGTCCTCATCCTATGGCTATCACTGAATCGCTAGATCATTTCTTGACTCTAGGTTATACTTGGTGAACACACACAAGCCACTGATTGAGATCAAGATTAATGGTCCACATTAAATCACCAGATGGTTCACAACTTAACTACTACACTACGTGAATAGGAGATCACCATGTTCATCGGATCACTAGAAGTCAAGGGCCTAACTGCCACAAATAAGAGAACACGTGAACACTGCATTTGGGCAATTGCTGAATATTTCCATGAAACCACTAGAAATCAAGTGAATAAGAGAATACATGTTTGCGGGTTCACCAAATAAAAGACATCACTACTTGAAGAGAATACGTGACTAAAGGGAAGAAATGTTGTCTTCACCAATTCGTAAGACAAAATGGTATAGCCACCAGACATTAATAGAATACGTGAACACATGTTTGTTGAATCGCTGAATGATTTACAAAGGCCTGAAAAGTATTATCTGATTCAGCGAAGAATGGGTAAGGAAATAGCCACATGCACAAAGGGGAAACTAAGTGGCCCAAAAAAGGTAACGACAAATTAAAACAAGGCTAAGGCACACTTAGGTTTTTCACTATGTAACGACTAGAAATTTGAAAATTAACCTAGGGTTTGAGCCAAAAACATAGGAAAATATCTTGCAGAGAATAGGGAAAAATAATTGCAGCCATGAAAATTTGCAGGTGCCAACACCAAGTAAGATTCCCACCTTACTATGAATCACCAAGGAGGGAGAGCCCAGTAGGTAGCCAAACTTGATAGTTCACCCAAAAACTATTCTTTGTAGTTAATGTGTGTCTTCTAACAGCTTTTGAAATACCCATAGATCCACATTCTTGTATCACTATGAAATATAAAATGGGTTTCTTTATAGGATTTAGCAACTTATGTGCATTACCTTCTGAGGATTTAGCATATTTGAAATGGAAAATATGTGTCTCTTTAGGATTTAGTAGCTTATGTGTTACCTTCCAAGGATTTAGCATATTTGAAATTGACAATGTGTCTCTTTAGGATATAGAAACTTATGCCCATTACCCTACAAGGATTTAGCATATTTGAAATTGAAAATGTGTGTCTCTTCAGGATTTAGCAACTTATGTGTGTTACCTTCCAAGGATTTATTATATTTGAAATTGAAAATGTGTGTTTCTTCAGGATTTAGCAACTTATGTGTGTTACCTTATGAGGATTTAACATGTAAAATGCAAACTATAGTATAAGGAAGACCATATATATACCCCCTCCTAACTGTGGCTACCTACTAGATAGGATAAGGAAGACAATGATGATACCTACTTCACAAAATAAGGAGATATCTTGTTAAAAAAAATGTACACAATATTCTTAGTGAAGGGTATTGACCCTTACATTGAAGAGCATAGAGAATCATGAAAAAGGATATGTGACTTATGTAAAAAGGATCCTCAAAGAGAAAGATATCTTATCAAAAATATCCCCACCATATAGGAGTGATTTGGATAAAATATCATCTTTCAAAGAAAAGGAAAGAGGGACCAAAGATTCAATCATCAAACCCTCTGTGATCAAGAGGAAGAGGAATCTTGGAATGAAGGAAGGAAAATCTAACCCTAAAGCAAGGGAAAGAATTTATAAAGAGAATAATTTACAAAATAAAGAATAGGTGATGAATTATGGAAAAAACCTCACAGTAAATGATATCCATAGCTAAAACATCAATTAGCATAATGAAATAATGTTGTAGAATAAACAAATGCCACTAAGCTAAGGAAAGGTGATCCCTAGACATAGAGAAAGAAGTGAAAATCTTTCCCCCCATAGATGAAAGAAAGGGATACCTTTACAAAAAAAATGTCTTTAGAAAAGATATCATGAATACTAGAAGAGCACTATGGATGATTATGAGAAAAGGAAAGACACCATAATACAAAACCATAAGGAAAGAAGATATAAAGAATAACCAATTAAGCTTGAAAAAAAAAACATGCTAAGAGCATAATGGATTCTAGAAAACTAGAAGAAATACCTCTTGCCACCTAGTCAAGAGACAAGAGGATAAAATATCTATATCATCAAAGAATGAGGGGTATTTCCCATATGAAAATGATAAAGGAATTTTTAAATTGAACGAGAGTGAGATATAATTCCTAAAGAAGCTCTTTCTCTAACATACATGTTGAAATGCACACAAACAAAAAGTAAATGTGTATTACTATAATTAAAAAGACATTTGTACTTGGAGAGAGCATCCTTCAACCTAGGTTTAAATATTTCTTTATTAGAATTCATTAACTAAACATACACCTTCCTAGCCACATCTTGAGGGGTATCAGGGTAATATAAGGAGGGTGTTGGAAGAAGAACATGAAGAGGAGGGCAATGATCAGAATCAACCACCTTAAATTAAGATAGCAAAAATCCGAGACCACACATATCTTATTTAGGGGATAAATGAACCAGATATTTAATATAATGTTCATTAACACCAAGGCCTAAACCCTTACATCCTTGTGTAGACATCATATTATATCCTGTAGTGTACATATCTTGTAAAGCTTTTGCAGGAGGTGATTGTTTATAGTGATCATGAGAAAATGTTGTCTAAGGTGTAATGATAGGTTTAGAAGAATTATCTTTACTCTTCCCTTTAATATCATCATGGATCAAATAAGAAGGGGAAGGTAAATCAAAGAATTATTTCACATATGCATTATGAACCATAGTTTGAGCCTCATCATAAATATGGGAAAAACTAGGAATACCAGATGGAGAAATGGGAATGTGAGTATTAGGAATTGTATTAGGAAGAATAGGATTAGTATTAGGAAGATTAGGAACTAGATTAGAAAGGATAGGATTAGGATTAGGAATATTAGGAGATGGTATATCATCTACCAAATTCTTTACATAATCAAAAAGAATAAAAGTCTACCACACAAATCCTTAATGAAAGTTTTCCAAGTAGGAAGACTAGAATTAGTCAATCTCATAATAGCATAAGTAAGTGGAAAAGGAAGAGTCACAAACATAATGAAATGGATGATACTCTCATAAACATCATAAGTACTATAAAGAGATACTAAGATGAGAATAATTAGAAAAATAACCACACACCAAAGCATCTTAAGGATATTCATAGTCAATAAAATGCAAGAAATGTTTTTGTATTTTTTCTTTATATGATTTTTAATTTTTTTTTGAAATGGAAATGCAAGAACATAAAGAAGAATAATCTAAGATGCAAGATCTACCACCAAAAAAGACAGAGTTGTCTATCATGGGTTCACCAAAATGTAAAGAATGAAAAGAGAGAGTCAAGGTAGAAAAATGTAAGATATAAATATATATATATATGTGTGTGTGTGTGTGTGTGTGTGGATGTAAGAGGGGGAGGGTAAAATGAGGCACTTATCTTGAAAGGTACCAGATCTGGAAATAGCTATTTTCTGGTGCATGTACCGAATTTCTGTAAATTTTTCAAATAGATCTAGAATGGAAACAAAGAGAGAAAGAAAACCCAAAAATCTTTTTCTTTTCAGAACTAGGTCAACCTTGACCCCTTTATGTCGACCTTGAGCTGCACTACTCCGACAGAAATTATGTTCACGGATCTTGAAATTTTTCCAAAAAGGGTATCTGAATATTCTTTGTAATTCATTGTTCCACACATGCACCTAAAAGAAAAACGGTTTTTTTGTTTGGATGAGGGGTTTGTGTTCGTCAAAACATAGTTTTTGAATTAACCTTGAAATAGAATTGAGATGGATAATGCTAGCAAGTAGTAGAAGTAGATCTAACAACGAAGCTATGATATTAAATAGATTTGAAATTATATTTGAAATGTAAACAAGTATGTTAATATGAAAGCTTAGACTCAACATCAAAACCCATAAATGTAAATAAAAACCTCCATGATTGTATGCTTGGAACCCACCTTTAAGGAAGAATGAATGAATCTTGACGATGCACAAAAGATCTTGAAGGAAGATCACACCACCATGATGGATAGATCTAGGGTTTGAATGATGAATCTTGAATGCTTGAACCAAATCCCTTCAAAGGCTTGAATTCTTGAATCCTGGATCTTCAATGGAGAACTTGTATTCTTGAATTCTTGAATATAAATGATTTCTCACTTGATGGATTTCTTTTGATTGCTTGTTCACTTGATGATTGAGTGATTTCTTGATGATTCTTAATGATTGTGTCCTTTGAAATGAGAGGAGAAGGCTTCCTTATATACTAGTGTAGGGAAAAAACTTCTAGGGAGGCTGAAATAGGAGAAATAAATTCCCATTAATCCTTTATCCTTAAAGTGGACCTAAATTAAATATCTTTTAAGAGTTCACTATTTCAAAGCCTGAAATAGTCGACCCAAAAGTTGGAAATAAATGTTTCTAAAACCCAACATCCCAAAACCTTTGGAATTTGAGATTTGGACCCTAGGTCAGGGTTGAGGTGGACCTTGACCTAGAAGGTCAACCTTGATCCTAAGGTCAAGAACCTCAAATTTATAAATCCATGTGCCATAAATAGGCTATAAATAAGTGGAAAACAAGGCATGACAAGGGAAAAAGCTAGATCCAAGTCAAATACCCACTCAAAGCATTTGACATGAGCCCAAACCACTTACTCAGAGGGCTAAACCAATCCTAAATAGAAGTGCTTCAATTTTCCAATGATACACCCTCATACAATGTTTTCTCTTTGACATATTCCAATCCTCTTCCCATTCCTTTTAATCCTCAACTGACATCGTTGCATTTTACTTCAGCTTCCTATAAGTCACCTAGTATATCCAATATGTCTATGCCTACTATTTTGTCTTCTAATCTTGCCATTAGTAGCATAGTTCAAAAAATCACTACTTTATAATAACAAGTAGCTCAATTCACTCAATCCAAGTACAACATCCCTACATGTGATATTTCCAATCCCCTTTCCTTAGATATCCTTCATGTTGTTATCCCACAACATATGTAAATACCTTGTCTTGAGACTTATAATGGTAAGGTGATATTGTGATTCATGTTAGGACTTTCCAAACTATATGTAGTTATTTTTCTCACAAATTTAGGCTCATGATTAAGTTATTCAAAAATAATTATACACCTCAAATAGTGCACTTCTCTAAGTCATTATATCCAAGGGAATCATTGAATAGGAAACCTTAGAGAGTGACCTAGAGCTCTCTATGCATGGAGTTGCAAGATATTAAAAGTGCTCTCTACTAGAGCTATTAAGCTAATGACCTTGCTAGTCAACCACACAATGAGAGATTCAAATGAAGACAAGGTCAAGAATGCCAATATCCCCAAGAATCAAATGAAATGCAATGCAAGCTAGACTAATATGAGTATGCAAGTATGCAAGCTATGCTATGAAAATGAAAGTACAAGTTAAGCTATAAAATGGAAAGATACAAGTGTTACAATCCTTCCTATTAATCTAGATGAAGTAATCTAAAGCTTGAAAGGAAATCTAAACTATGAAAGCATAAACATGAAGCTACTATGCAAGAATGAAACTAGGAATGAAATGTAGATGCAAAAGCCAAGAATTCTCCAAATCTTCAAAAGCTCCAAAATGACCTAGAAAACTAGCAACATAACATTAGTATTCAAAAGATGCATATGAAAATGTGGAAGAGAGCTCTTCTTTTATAAGAAATGAGAAAGAATGGACCATGGAGATTAAAAGGAAAAAGATTTAATCAAAGGTGGAGCTTAAAAAAGGAGCAATCCATGTGTACAAATATCCTTCAATGAGAAAATAAGAGTTGACTTTTGTGTCTATATGAGATAAAAAGTGTTTTTTCTCTTTTTATAAAATAAGAATAGTGATTTATTTGTGCAACTTAGGATAAGAGGAAAAGTGGAGGCTTTTTATTTAATAAAATGAGAGGAAATATTCCTTTTAATTAAATAAAGACTTAGGATAAAATGGTTAGCCCAAGGAAAATAATAAAAAATGATTGAATTAGGATTTGATCAAAGAGATTGATATTAAGTTGAAAATGTTGATTCAGAAAATTGATAAATTGCTGAATGGGGGCCCAAAGTCTAGGTGACCATTTTAAGGTGCATATATTTTCCCCTTTTTGGGTAATGTGAGATCGATTTGGGATCACATGTCACCAAAGAAGAATTGAAATGTGAGATCAATTTGGGATCACAAGACAACTCAGATATGTGTTCGATGGATGAGAACACATCAAGACAAGCATAAGCATAAGCTAACAAAGACAAGACCAACACCATTGTTGTTAATTGCTAACCAAGTCAAATAGGAGATAAAAATCAAAAGACAAGACCAACACCATTGTTGTTGAGTGATAATCAAGTCTAAGAGATAAGAATCTCAAGCTGAGCTGAATAATAAAGTTGAATCAAAAGTTTGAAGCTGATAGGTACTGCCCCCTCAGAATTGAAATTGAAATCAAGTAGAGGAGAAGCAAGAAATTGATGAACTTGATCAAGTCACTAGAAATCATAATCAAAGAACGAAGCATGATAGGATAACCATCAAGCAGTGAAGATATGCCCCAAGTTGACTAGGTTTGATGGACAAAGATATAGGATAAAGATGATGTCAAACCTCAGAAAGAGGAAGTGAATGAAAATGAATGAAAGACTAGGAGTTTGAAAGAGATGGGGATGAAGAAATGAAGGTCCCCCCCAACAAAGATCGAAGGATCAGGCCTCAAATGGTCAGCCAACTATGCAGAAGAAGGGAAAATTTTAAAATGCAATTTTGATTATCAAGATGAACTCAGATTTCAATTTTGATCCCGAAAATAGATCCAAGACATCGAAATTAGCTAGCGGTACAATTTTCACACAATTCCAAGGTGTTTTGAAATTTGGTCAAAAAAGTCAGAATACTATAAAAGGGGGAAAAAGTGTCATTTTCAAAATCATTTGACTTTTAGCGATTTGAAAATTTCAAAAGCTTAGAGAGAGAAATGGCTCAGCAAGTAGGCATCCTAGCCCACAGGCATCGATTTGAGCACTCTCGATTGCACAACTGGCCTCCACACTATGGTGCCTCGGTATGTTTTCAGAAAAACTTTCCCTTTTTTGAGTCATTATGAGTATTTATAGCATTTAAAACATGCTTTTAAAATTTTCAAATTTTCAAATTTTAGACTACGGTAAAATGTCACATGATACTTTAGAAGTATCACGCCCTTTGAGAGAATTTATCGAGCGATACTTCGCAGGTCTAGATAGTATCATGCGGGTATGTAAACCAGTATCACATGATAACTGGCGAACTATCATGTGATACTATGCGAAGTATTTCATGTGAATATATTATCACCCTATTATTGAATAAAGTATTGCGTGATACTTTAGCCAAAAATAGTATCGTGTAGTGTAAAAATTTGACATGTTTGAATTATTGTGAGCAAAATGACATGGGTCTAGACAATGTTTTGTTCTTAAGATGTTTTGTACTAATTTTAGACATCCATCATGATATGTTCTGACATCTAGCTAGGTTTAATGGCTTGCAGGAGATCTTTCTGACATTACTCATTAGAGCACCGAAGGGGACAGGGTTACGCTTTGTCCAAGATCTGGATGATTTGGGTAAGGCAAATTTGAGGACAATGGGCTTTGGGTATCTACTATAGTTACCCTACATTCAAGCTAACCACGGGTTGTTGATTGCGCTTGCTGAGAGATGGCATAGCGAGCACAACATATTCCACCTACCTATTAGAGAGGCATCTATCACATTGGAGGATGTCTATTGAATTCTCTGAGTGCCTAGCCATGGCGATCCTGTGAGTATAATCATGTTTTATAAATAGTCATAGATGTAATGTTTCTATATAATAGAAACTAACATGAGCGTTTGATGACATAGGTATACTACGATCAAGATTCTACTTAGGGGTGGTGTGCTATCTAGGGTATGTTCCAGGAGGTCACCATCATAGATAGACATGTTAGCTGGGATTGGTTGATGGATGATTATGGCAAGGACTACCCAGTACCATGCATTGTTACTTCCATTATTGCACAGGCCCTTATTACTGATAGGAGTCAGAAGGGTTTTCCACTGGGATGGGGTAGATTATTAGTTGATCTAGTGGCACATCCACAATGGATGGAATGGGGTCCGGCTATCCTATCCAACATGTACCATGAGCTCCATGAGATCATGTATCAGGAGAGTAGGACATGGGTATGCGGTGCGATTCTAGCATAGGTGGGGGCATGGGAGCACATCGCTGTGGTGCACCCCTAGGTATAGCCAAGAGAGAGGAGACATCCTTTCATTTATAGATATACATGGTTCTTGTCATAGACTCATAGTGGGGACATGACTTATTATAGGAGGGTGTTGGATGAGCTTATCTCATTCACATGGAGACCTTACAAGTTAGTGGAGTAGTGGGGTGATGCAGAGGATGAGCTTAGCTATATGTTGTGCACCCATCCACTGGTAGGTTGGCACGTAGAGATTGTTGAGAGATTCTGTATCACTCAAGTCTGGAGGTAGTTTGGGCACTAGCAGTGAGTATCGACTGAGCCTACTACATATGCATGGGCCTGAGATGAGGAGGGTCAGGTTTGGCTGCTGATGTTGGATTACTAGTAGGTAATATAGGATACAAGTGCTATTTAGAGGGAGCCTTGGGAGTATCTCTTAGACATGGTGGATGTAGGGGTTGATGCAGCCTATAGGGTAGAGAGGCAGAGGGCTCCATTCCCTTAATTCACTATACGTGACGCATAGCCACTAGCATAGGGAGGGGATGGTGATGATGGAGGAGATGGAGGAGAGGGAGGGGATGGAGGTAGAGGGAGATGGAGAGTGAGGGAGATAGGGGAGGGTTCTAGATTAGGTGGCTGAAAATGGTCATGAGGATAGAGATTAGTGACCCCTGAGGATGAGGTGAGACCAGCTCACCAATAGGAAGAGGCTAGGTAGGATCCTCCTATAGGAGAAGAGGACCTGAGAGCCAGGATACAATCTCTAGAGAAATAGCTTAGAATCACTATAGCTATGAGGGAGTAGCAGCTCATATATCAGAGGGATAAGACAAAGCAATGAGAGAGAGTGATACAGGCTTCCATTATAGAGATCTAAAGAGAGGTAGTGTGAGCTGCATATTATCATGGGCTATACATACAGGCAGTACCAGTGGGTCAGGGAGCTCCTTCTTACTCAATAGTAGTGGGAATATCTGATGTAGTACAATATGTGGCACCACCTCCTCCACCACCAGGTCCTCATGATGGTGGCAATGAGTCCTAGGTTTAGGGCTTATGTTTTTAGATGTTTTGGACATATCTTGAGACATTAATCCAAATTTTGGGATCTCAGATTGTATATTGTATCATGACATTTATGTATGAGATTACTGGATTTGTGATATATCATGTGTATTTTTCTTACTTGTGATGGATGTATCAGTGTTTATATTATCTTGTCATATTGCTCAAAATGTATGCTATAAATGCTCATGTATATTCTCTCTCATAGATCTATGTTTGATTTTCATGTGTATGATATAGACTCATGTTTCTAAAAATGATTCTCTTAGGATATAGATATGACAATAAGATTAACCCCTTGTGATGATAGGAACCCATGATGTGAAAGACAAGGAGTAAAAGACATGATCGAGAAAAAGGAAAAGGTGGGCGCAGTTGACCGACATGTCCATGAAAGATGAAAGGAGAGCTCTCTCCATATGCAAGATGCAAAACTAAACTAACATGAACCTAAAATGCAAGCTACTATGAAAGTGGTTGACTTGCAAAGTTGCAACAGAAATAGACATCTAATAATCATCATCAAGCTTTATTGGTAACATCATAAGATCATACAATACTCACTAGTATGACTATGGGTATATGAATATGATCTATATCAGATAGGAATGTGGGAATCTCACCTAGGCACCAAAGACATGTAGGTCAAGATGACTAGTGCAGTGAGATTACCTAAGTTTGATATGGCAAGATTATACTCGCATCGAGACACAAGGAAAGTCAAGATGACTACAAGTATACACTTGCAAAAATAGTCAAGGATAATAGCTTGTAGACCCCAATGTCAAGTGGAATAAGCATAAATGCTAATGACAGTTAGGACCAACAAAATATACCCACAAGCAAAAAAAGAAATAAAACATGTTCTCATGCTCTCAGTCTTCTAACTATGCATCATCGAGAACTATCATAGGGAGAGAAAACTCATCAAAAAAATCATCATAGACAACACATAGAAATAAAGTCAAACAAGGCTCAGTGAGTCAAGTGTTTAAGTGCATGTGTGTAGGTCATAGAGTCAATCTTTGAGCATCACATCTACTAGTGAGAGATATTGCATCATTCTAGACTGTGGGGTAGGATATCTGATAAGTGTTGAGAAACACTTGATGCTAGGGTAGTTTTGAAAAACACTATTGGGGTGGTGTTGAAAAACAGCATTTGTGAAATGTCCTAAAGACCAACACATCCTAAAGGACCAAAGTTAACACAGTTATGCCCCCTAGACAAAGACAAAGACCAATTCCAAACCAAGTTAACAAGGTCAAGGCATGATGGAAAAAGGCTAAGTGTCGAGGATGCATGCTAAGAAATAGGGGTGCAAAGGCCTCAAGTAGTGCCTATTTCTAGGTTTTCACCACTTGGATCGTATTGCAATTTTATTTTATTTTTTCTCTTTTTTAATTTTTTTTTAATTTAAGCTACCAAGGAGCCTGTTTCTAGGTTTTCACCAAGGCACTTTTTCTATTTTATTTTTTTGGAATTTTTTTGCTATTTTTTATTTTTTTTTATGAGACATCAAAGCACCTATTGCTAGGTGTTCACTAGGATGCTCTTTTTTTAGGACTTTGTATGCTTTTTAGGATTTTTTTAGCATCATATATGAATTTTTTTTGTGATTTCTTTAAGATCCATAAATATGTACAAAGGATGCCCCCAAATAGAATAGGCATCAATAATGGGATCAGGGAGCTATTCTCCCTCTGGATTAGATAGTATATATGCACCCATTCCAAAAGTAGCAATAATAATGTATGGTCCAAGCCAATTAGGTTCAAACTTACCCTTTTGTTCTCGATTCTATTGGTTCTTTGGATTTTCACACAAGACAAGATCTCCTACTTGAAATTCCCTAGGGTGAACCTTCTTGTTAAATGCTTTGGACATCCACTTCTAGTAAACTCTCATGTGATCAAATGATGCTCTTCATTTCTCATCAAGAAGTTCCAATTCTTGCAATCTCATGGCACGATAATCTTCATCTTTAACCAAACCTTTGAGAGAGACTCTAAGTGAAGGGATCTCTACCTCTAAAGGTAATACTGCTTCAGCACCATAAGTGAGGGCAAAAGGAGTAGCCCCTGTGGGAGTACAAATACTCATTCTATAAGCCCATAAGGCTGGATTGATCTGTAAATGCCAGTCTCTACCATTCTTGTGAACTGTTCTATGGAGAATCTTGAGAATGGTTTTATTTGAAGCCTTTGCTTGTCCATTTCCTTGTGGGAAGTAAATGAAGCACCAATGTTGTTTTATCTTGAATTTATTGCAGAGGTGTGTAAGGTCCTTGTTTTTAAACTGAGCTCCATTGTCAATGATTATTTCATAAGGTATTCCAAACTGACAGATGATGTGATTCAGGATGAACAAAGAAATCGTCTTCCCTGAAGCAACAAAAAGTGGAATGACTTCTACCCATATGGTAAAGTAGTCAGTAGTAGTAATAATGAATTTATGTCCACTTGATGACTTGGGATGAATCTACCCAATAAGTTCAAAGGCCTAGTGCTGAAATGGCCAATGAGAAATAGAAGGAATAAGCTCCCTACCTAGAGCATGAATTAGGTTTCCATACTTTTGACACTTTTCGCAAGACTTGGAAAAAGCTATAGCATCCATCTATATTGTGGGCCAATAGTACCCTACCCTAAGCAACCCTTAGGTCATGGCAAGACCATTAGAATGCCCTCCACAAATGCCCTCGTGAATGTCAGCTAATGCTCAGTCAGACTCATCCTTTTCCAAGCACCTGAGAAGTGTCCCATCTAAACCCCTCCTATACAGATCATCAGAGATAAGGGTATGGCAAGAGGCATTACAGACAAGGTTTCTTCAATCAGAATGGTTGAAGGTTTTGGCAATAATGCCATTACAGAGATATGAGTAAATGGCACCATAGTAGGATAACTCATGACTAACCAAGGTACAAATGACATGGCTTTTTGAGGAGTGAAAAATAGGGTAGTGTAGCTCTTCCACCAGGAATTTGAATCTGGATTCATGCTATTCTAGCTGGAGGAGTGAAGCCAATGTAGCCATAGCGTCAACTACTTTATTCTTTCCTCTAGGGATTTGTTGAAATGTAACAAAAGTGAAATATCGACACAATGAATTGACCATCTTCTTATAGGGTATCAGTTTGTCATCCTTTGTTTGGTATTCTTCATTAACCTAGTTGATAATCAATTGTGAATCCCCATAAATGTGTAGCTCTATAATTCCCCATTCTATTGCTATTTTTAATCTATTTGTTAAGGCCTCATATTCAGCAATGTTATTTGTGTTATACACTAAGTTTGCACCCTTTTTTCAAGCTCTCTTGGTCTTGATAACTTAGTATAACATGGGAATCATCTCCAAGTTGTGTGACCTATGTTGACTAACATGAGACCTCCAGGTTCTAGGCTAGTTCCTTTTGGATAATCACCTTAATTTTCTTCTTGACAAGAAAGTAAATCTTTTGGAGAAAAGGGATAGAAGGAATGCTTGAAAGGGAAATGACTTGAAAGTAAACTACCTACTAGGTGATACACTGAAATGATGGTTTGAATCTCAGTATAGAGGATGAAATCAATGAACAAACTTAGGTCTAGGAGATCACAACTCACTAAATAGACCTACATAAATATTTCATAGAAGGGTCTACAATAGAAAGAGGCTATCCTAGGAAAGAGATAATTTCACAAACAATAGCATTCCTAAGAATTTAGACACAATCTACAACCTACAAACAAACATTCACCTCTACAACTTAGTATAGGAATGAGATAGATTGTCAAGGGGTTGAAGTATACCCACAAGAACATTCAAATCAAATCTCCCACAAGAATACACATGATATTGCAAAAAGAGAGAGGGATCAAGAACCCTAAGATATCACTCAAAACATACATATACTTCAATTCAATAAGAGAAGATTCAGACAAGGAAGCATAGGGACAGAGAAGATGTCACAAAATGCCTCTATAGTATCTGAATAGCCAATGGGAGATTAGAGAATGTAGAAAACCAGAGGGCAGAGAAAATGCCATGGATAGATTTTTAAGAAAGAGACTTTCTTCTTTACAAAATGTGAACTCTGAGCTCTAAAGCTCTCAAAAAAAAATATATACATTTCCAATTTTGCATGCAGGCAGGATTCAAAACCTAACTAGGGTTACAGATTTTCAATAGAATAAAAGATAACCCTAACTCAATCAAATCTAATCATAAATGCATCTCTGCAACATCATGGTTGATTAGATATTTGTGTGCCCATCCTATACTACATTTGTCTATAAACAAGCAACCTGGATTCATCAACTTTCCTGCACAAAGTCTTGCCATGAATGCACAAAATAGAACTTCCCAGTGACAAGAAATGACCCAGGACGGCTGCCCAGATCTCCTCCTTATCTTCTTCAACTACAAATGTCCTGAAGACATAAATTTTTAGCTACCCCACCGATTTGTAGCCTGCTGAATCAATTGCTAGTAGAAAAACCCTGTACAGAGATATTTGAATTTAAAATATAATGGCTAGCCGGTCATTTTAAAATGTGACCGTTGATATCTTTTATCTCCCAGTAGTCGAATGGCCTAGATCATCCCTAAAAATAGTCACAACCCTCTTGAAAAGTCAATGTCCACCTCACCAACATATCGCGACCAATGAGAATCGATTATGTCAACATATCAGCATGTTTGGATCCACCTTGAGCTTTCCTTTGACAATGGACCCACTTGGAGCCCTAATTTCCATCCAACAGTGGGTGCATGATCTCATAGCCTTTAAATATTCCTTCTGATCATGCACTAGCCATTGATCCTTTTAAAACTAGGACCCCACTAACATAGGGGTCCACCTGCAAGTCCTCATCATCACTTGGCAACCAATCAAAACATGGCAGATCAGCAATACGCGGCACTAGACCTACTAACAAGTCTCTTTATTTTAGCCAATCAAATGTTAGCATGTCACCCTAATCCGGCATGTACCCACCTTAACTACAGCTGAACACTAAGAAAAATCGATGGTCGACACATGATCGCATACCCTCAAAAGATTCCTTCCGATCATGTGCCAGTCATTGATCTTCATCCTACTGGAATCTCTACAGATACTCTGCCACAGTCCCATTGAAAAATCTCCAAATCATTACCCTCAGCCAATCAGAAGCCTCCACATAGGACAATGTGGTAGTGGACCCACTTAGCAAATGAAGTGCTACATACTTGGGAGATCAAATGATCGACGTAAGATCACATGTGTCAGAGAAAGGCTATGCAAAGACATGCCAGCCATTGATCTTGAGTAACTGGGACCCTTACAAGCTAAGACTGCCAAACATTTAAGCAACTATGTGACTGAATGAAAGGTTAACTATTTCACTGGGTTGCTGATTGTTAAGGACTTAACCGCTGAACACTGGGATATTACGTGAACAAGGCATTTGCTGAATCACCGAAAGGAAAAGGTAACCGTCGAAAGACTTGGAGAACTAGTGACCAACCAATGAATGAAAAGTGCACATGGGGAATATGGGAACTTAAGTGGCCGATAAAGTAACTTGAAAATGGAAACTAGCCTAGGGTTTTTAGGGTTTTTAAACACTAACAGCTACTTTTATGAATTTTTTAACTGCAGACTAGGGAATTAAAAGAATTGCAGAGGCCAGAAGACAAGACATAAGGCTATGAAATTTTTAGGGGTGCTTAGTAGGATAAAAATAGAGACCTTGGGATAGGTTTAGCCAAATTTGTATAACACAGTGAAATTTGGGTAACATTTTGGCAATTTTTGCTAGATGTCAGCCTGTTAGACATTGAAACCAGTGGCCTTGAAGAAATCCATTGGGCATGGGGTCTATTCTTGAGCATAAAAACTTTGACAAAGGGACAAAAACTTGAGCTAGAAAGACAAACTTGTGCACAGGCACTTCTTCGAAAGCAGGAAACTAACCTAGAAAATAGGGAAAGAAAGTAGAAAAACTCATATTTACAAATATTTATAGAGAGGGATTAACCTCAAAGCAGGGCTTCAAATGGAATCCATTGACTGAGATTGGCAAGGCAAATCCTTCAAGGGTTGATAGCTTAAAAGCATTAGGCCCCTTCCATTCTGTTATAACAAATGGTCCACCCCAGAATGAATCAAACTTTGTATGTCTGCCAGGCTTGGATCTAAACTCATCCCATTTGAGGACTACATCCCCAACTTTGAAATCTCTAACCCTAGCTATTTTATCAAAGTTCTTCTTTGTCTGAATCTAGTGAAATTCCATACCTTTCATGGATTTATCTCTGAATTCTTCTAACTCCATAAGCTGAGCATACCTGATCTGCAAAGGATCTCCTTCTTCAAATAGAGCATATTGAGTGGCTAAGTCCAGAGCTGGTAATTTAGTTGAAATGGACAACTTAGCCTCTCTACCATACACTAGGACATAAGGATAATTTCCAATGATCTTCTTTGCAGTAATGTTGTCTAACCACAAGGCAGACTTCAACTTAGTATGCCAATCTCTTTGGTTATCCTACAGGGTCTTCTTGATTATCCTAATCAAGTTCTTGTTTGTTGATTTTACTAAGCCATTTCCCTAAGGGTAATAATTAGAACTTGTATTCAGATAAATGCCATTTCTGATTGCCCATTCTAAGACTTTGAGGCCTGTAAATGGCAATGCATTATCTTATATTATGGAGTCTAGAGTGTCAAATCTATGGATTATATCATCGTAAAAACTTAATACAACACTCTCATTTGATTCTTTTAAGGCAATAGCCTCTTGTCCATCTAGTGAAATAATCTATTGCAGTGATTATCCACTTGTGTCCTACACTAGATGGAGGATTAATCACACCAATAAAATCTATACCCCATTTCATGAAAGGTTGCTCTATTCTGACTGGCTATAGGGGTTAGGCTGCAAGCTTTTCTTTTCTTGCAAACATAGCACACTTGATGCATTTTCTCACATAATCATGACTATCCTTGAAGACAGATGGCCAATAGTATCCAGCCCTCATGATTTTAAAAGCAGTAGTCCTAGGAGAAAAGTGACCTCCAGAAGGTCCATCATGAAAGTCAAATAGGACATTAGCTATCTTTTTTGAATCAATACATCTTAAAAGGACACCATTGTGATCCTTTCTAAAGAGAACTTCATCTATTAGTACAAAAGGAACATATTGCAATCTATAGTATCTTCTTTTTGCTAAATTTAAACCTGTAGGACATTGTCCTATCTTCAAATAATGAATCATGTTGGGCAACCAACTTGATGTCTAGGCATGTTCCTCTATAGAATACACAACTAAAGATGCATCTATTTGCTCTAATTTCTTTGAACTTTCATCCCTTGCCAAATGCTCACAAAGACCTCTTCCTCTAACCAGCTTGGTGGTTTGAATATCAATGTCATATTCCATCACCTTAGTGATCCAACTAGCCCTTTTCTCATTTAGATCCTTGGAAAGAAAAAATTCTTTGACACTTGGATGAGTAACTTTCAAATGTACCTTGCTATGGGTCAACAAATATCTGAACATTTTAAGACTCTTCACCATAGCAAGTACATGTTCTTCTACAAAAGAGTATCTCTGTTCACACTCTTCTAAATCTTTGCTAAAGAAAGTAATAGGCTGCTCCAATACATCTGAATTTTCTTGAGTCAACATAGCAGATATAGCATCATGTCCTCCATAAGCATAAAGGATAAAATCCTTACTAAAATTTGGGTTTAATAGGGTAGGAGCTTATGTCAAGGCTTCTTTGATAGCTTGGAAATTTGCTTTTCCTTCTTTAGTCCAACTGAAAGTTGAACTCTTCTTTAACATGGCTATTAAAGGCTTCAATAAATCTACAATATTAGGCAAGAAATGCCTGACAAAATTGATTTTTCCTATGAAAGATTGGAGAATTTTCTTATGATGTGGCAATGGTAGCTCTAAGATAGCTGCAATTCTCTCAGGATCCACTGTAATTCCTTCTTTGGATACTACATATCTCAAAAATTTTCCTTCATGAACTGCAAACACACATTTCTGGGGATTAAGAGATATCCCAAACTCTCTACATCTTTCAAAGATCTTCCTCAGATGTTTGATGTGATCTACCACATGTTTAGAATAGATAGTTATGTCATCTAAGTAGACCAGTACAAACTTGTACATGAAGCTTTTAAAGGCCATATCCATTGCCCTTTGAAATGTAGCACTTGCATTTGACAAACCAAAGGGCATCTTTTGATAAGCCATGGTTCCCCACTTGGTTGTAAATGCAGTCTTATATTGATCCTCTTCATTTATTAGGATCTAATTGTATCTTGAATAGCCATACAATAATTAAAATCTCTCATATCTAGAGACACATTGTCAGATTTTCTCCATAGAGGGTAGAGGATGGTAGTCCTTTAAGGAGGCCTTGTTAAGATCCCTAAAGTCAACACATAACCTCAACTCCCCATTCTTCTTCCTGATAGGAACAAGGTTGGAAACCCAACTAGTATGTTTAATACGGTAGATGATACCACTTTCTATCAATTTGAGCACTTCTTTATACATAAGTGACTCAAGCTTGGGATTAACAGGCCTTTGCTTTTGCCTTACTGGTTTGGCATTAGGCTCTAATTCAATGGTGTGCTAGGCAAGGGCTGGATCAAAACCTTTGAGGTCTTCATATTGCCATGCAAATACATCACTGAATTCTTTGAATAACTGAGTGTAAGCTTGCTTTTCCAATTCAGTGTTTGCCTTTCCAAATTGTAAGCTCTTACCTGGCTCCAACTCTAATTCAACACAATGTTCTTGTTGGACTACTAGCCCAGCTTTGTTCTTCTTAACTTGATCATCCTTGTTGAAGATAGCTTCTAAGGTGACAAGACCTTTAGGAATCTTATTAGATTTAAGTTGTATCACTTCATCACCATAGTTCTATGATAATCTATCTTGATTATGCTTTGAAAAAACATCTTCTTCAAACAAGAATTGTAGAATTTGTTCATCATTGTCAAACACTTGCCAATTGACATCATTATTAGGAATAGAGGGTCTGAAAATCACTTTGATATGTTGTTGGTCTATTTATTTTGAAATGCTATTGGGAATATCATACTGAGATCCAATAGCAGCTAATCTATCTACATTTTGATTTAGCTTCCTAGGGATAGCATCAATATTGAAAGCACAAAAATCTTGAATTGCATCCCAAACTCTATGTTTGTATGCTCTCAAGGTGTCATTTTTGGTTGCAGTTATCCCTCTCACTTGGCTGACAACTAACTCCCTATCACCATAAACTTTTAGAGCCTTAAGCCCTCTTTTTCTAGCCCACTCTAGTCCATTCACAAGGCTTTCTTATTCTACAGTGTTTCTAGTGTAGGAGAAATTGAATCTAAAGGCTATGTAGTATCTTTCTCCTTTTGGGGACACTAACATAGCACCACCACTAGAACCATGTCTACTTCTAGCTCCATCAAATAATAGTTCCCAAACCTTACTGCTCTGATCCTCTGAATCAGTGCCTTCTTTGAAAAGGTTTGGCTCTATGGATCCACTTTCTTGTATTAAATAACTTCCCAAACCAAAATCCCAAATAAGATTTTCTTCGGCCTCTGAAGCTCTTTCATCTAGTAGAATATCAGGGATGTCCCCTATCTTAGTGTCTACTTCTCCGATGGTTTGAAAGTCATTGTTATCAAATATAGGGTAGTTTACATTAATGGTATTGGACACATATGGTTCTATATGGTGTGCTACCAATGGTTCTGATTTGATGGTGACCTTGGTACCATATCTTGTATGAAAAAGCATGTGAGACCAGTCAGAAGATAGGTAACCTACAATTTTGGCTATAAACTCCTTTGACAAACATATGTCAAATAATGCAGGGAGATATATGATATATATATCAAGGAGGATGGAGAAATTAGGACTAGCATGAAGGATCAAATTGGTATCCTTAGCCACACCTATAGTATTGACTAAGGATCCATCAAGTTGTGTAACCTTCTTTTAAAAAGGTTCATATTTTAGTCCTAATTAGTCAACCGCTTTCTTGGGCATTACAGTGCTAGTAGCTCCACTATCTACCATGCAATTATGTACTAAAGATTTTCCAATGATTAAAGACACATAAAAAGGAGGTGGTTTTGAGTTCCTACCTTGAATGACATTGGCCTTGGAGTTGCTACTTGAGGCCTCCCTTTCTTGTGTTGGCATTAAGCAGTATTGCCACTAGTGACAACACTTATTTGCATTCTGGATGTAAACCGAGTAGACAGTGCAAACCGAGTAGACAGTGCAAACCGAGCAGTCAGTGCAAACCGAGCAGACAGTGCAAACCGAGTAGACAGTGCAAACCGAGCAGACAGTGCATACCGAGCAGACAGTGCAAACCGAGCAGACAGTGCAAACCGAGCAGGCAGTGGAAACCGAGAAAGTTAGTACAAACTGATCAGGACAATGTAAACCGAGTAACATCTTGTCTACCGATTCACCAATGCTTACCGAGTTCAATACCTACCGAGTGATCAGTATGAACCGTGCCTTCACTTCTACCGAGTGCATGACGATGCCGAGTAATGCAGTGGATGCCGAGTATCAGAAAGTCACCGAGTCAGTTTGAAGGAACCGAGTAACCATATTTGGGCCGACTTAGTAGCACTTATGTTTATTTGTCAAGCCGACTGTGCAATTGTAATTGTAATTAATTGTTTGAGACCTGTATATAAACAATGTTGTAGAAATAAAATGTATGAAGAAGAATATATGTGAAAGAGTAAGAAAGGCAGAAATAAGCGAATTGCAGAAGGCTTCAGAAGTTTAAGATACAACAAAGACAAATTCATCACAGAAGGTGATCAGTACATCAGCGAATCTCATTTAGCAATCCAGTTGCAAAGCAGAGATCTACTGTTTCATTCTAACAGGTGAATTAGTACTAAATCCTTTAACCGGGTAGACTTAACAGTCTTTGTATAAATCTCTTTACCGAGTGCATACTTCACTGTATGTTTGTAAATCCTTTAACAAGGTGGATTTAGCAATCCTTATTGCTCCTAACAGGGCAGATCATCAGAAGTGATCAAATTGTAAGCCTTAACCGGCCAACTTTATTCTGCAGTATTAAAGCTTTGTGGGTTTCATCCCCACCCCAGTTTTACTTTCTTTTGGAAGGTTTCTGGGTAACCAAATCTATGTGTCATTATTGTGAATGCTTTTAAGTTTCATGCTTTCTGTATGCAAAGGTTAAAAAGTAAAATACATGTAAAATTGTAAAAAAATTTGAAGTTACTGATTCACCCATCCCCTCTCAGTAACTTGGTTAATTCATGAATATTTCCAACAATTGGTATCAGAGCTGCGTTGGTTCTCAAGACAAAGCTTAACTAGCTTGAGCAAAGATCCAGGACAATGGAGGTATTCAAACTGAACAAGGTGATTGAAAATGAAAAGCTAGATCTGGAAATGGCCATAGCTAAACTCAAAGAAGCAAAAGAACATCTTTCCCAATCCTTAAGAAGAAGGAAGGAACTTGCAAATCAGATGAATGATCAGAATTACATTGAAGAAAAGATTGAAGATCTTCTTCCCTCAAATAACTCAGATGAAGCAAACAATGCTATCAAAGAACTCCTAGAAAAGAATGGGTCTCTACCAGAAGAAGTAAGAAAATTGAAAAGAGAACAAGAACTACACTCTACACGATTCTGTGAGATCTTGGAACAAAGAAACAAGTTGAAAGATGAATTAGATGGAAGTAACATTGAAGTCCAAAATAAAACCCTTCAGCTAGAAAATCTTATTGATCAGATCTCTCATACAAATGAAGAAATTCTAAATCTAAGATCAGAAATAGAAAACACAAGAGAAGAACTAAGATCTGAAAAAGAAATCAATCTAAGATTGATGGATGACCTAAACGCTGAAAAACAAATCAATGAAGGAATGCTAAAAAGTCAAGAAGACTTGAATCAGCTGTATGAACGAAATCTTCATAGGCAAAAAGGAAAAGCAGGACTTGGATACAAAGAAGAAGGTGAATCCTCTAAGCAAGGTACTAAAAGAAATCAAAAACCTACTTGTAATCATTGTGGTAAAATAGGACATACTTCAAATAAATGTTGGAACAATGAAAAAGCAAAATTCAATGGAAAATGTTATAGCTGCAATCAACCTGGTCACAAAGCAAATGAATGCAGGGAAAAACCTAGATTCAGAGGTAATTGTCACAAGTGCAACAAACAAGGTCACAAGGCATCCGAGTGCAGATCCAAGACATTTAATCCAGCAGAACAAATTGTGAAAGCAATGTTTGGATGGGACTACAACACCTGGTGTAGATGTCATTACTGTGGAGAATATGGACACATTGGCATGAATTGCATAAAACATCATCTAAGAAAAAGGGATACTACAGTAAGATGTTTCAAATGTACTAAACTCGGTCACATAGCCAGAAACTGCATGAATGCTAGTGAAATTGAAGAAGGAAAGAAGAATGAAGCAACTAAGGTCAGGAAACAGGTGAGACAAAAATGGATTCCTAAAGCTACCGAGCAATCCAGTCCAAGTAATGGAATGGATGGCTCTACCGACTCAGATTAAATTTCCAAGGAAGCATTGGAACTGTACTCTCATAGATCAATCTCAAGCAGTTCTGGAACCGAAATTAAAAGAAAAGTCTAAATCAGCATGCAAGATGCAGTGAGATCACAGGAAGGTCAGTATAGTCTTCACCGAGCAAGGTCGGTATAGTCTTCACCGAGCAAGGTCGGTATAGTCTTCACCGAGCAAGGTCGGTATAGTCTTCACCGAGCAAGGTGGGAACCTGTCTTTACCGAGCGAGGTCAGAGCATTATGAATTCTCGAGTTCACCGAGTTGCGAAGTCTTTTTCGAGCAATTAATTCTTGGTGGGTGACAGTCTGTCAAAATTCCTACCCTAATTTGAAATGAGCATTAATGACAGAATTGTAAACAAAAAGCAAGTAATCGAACTCATTCTTCACCGCGAATCTTTAAGCACTTTGAGAGCAGAAAACTTCAAAGGCAACCCGGCGATCTAATACTCTTGCGAAAGGAATTTTCTGTGAGCTACCATGGCATCATCTAGCACTTCAGCGAAGAAAGGATCTGATATTATAGTTCAAGGGGAGTGGAAAGCACCAGATTTTAAGATCGTGCCCGCAATTGCAGCCGCCCTAGATCCAAACGGAGCTCAATCTCAGATTCCTCCTAAGGTACTGCTTATCAACGATATTCGTAATCATTTTAACTGTTCAATTCAAGAAATGGGAAACCTAGAACTAGACATTGTGCGTGAGGAACTATGTGTGGATGGTATTTTGAAACCCGAGCACAAACATCTGGAAGATAAGGGTTTAGTCCACATTGCACATCTTCCTTGAAACTTTCGAGATAAATGGGTTAGGTACATTCTCAGCCGAGTACATGATGGCAAGATTTGGCTTGAGCAACCTATTGAGATCACGAAGAAAATGATTCATCAAGTCACCGGTCTTCCCATGTTGAACAAAGCTAAAACTACCAAAACCCTAGGTCGGACAGAACTAGAGAAGAAAACCCTAGCCGAGTAGGATGGTAGAGGCATGAAAGTTAGCAGCATTACCGACGCTGAACTGAAGTTTGGTACACATATCATTGCTCACAAGATTTACAGTTCTAGTCGACAGAACAGTGTCTCCTGTGAAGCTGTTGACCTAGCATATAAAGTGGTAAAAAACAACTTGACATTTGACCTAGCAGACTTATTGTTGAAACAGTTCACAAAGAACATGGAAAGCATCAAAACTTCCAAAAACAATCCATGTAAGTTGGGATCCTTGTTAGTCTGTTTATTCTTCTATGTTTAGAAATTCTTCCCTTCAAAAGGAAAAGTTGTATGGAGAAAAGATGTGCCAGTACTTTATGAAATTAATGAATACATCGCAGAAATGGGTGAAAAGTTTGAAAGCATCATAGATAATTATTTTGAGTCTTTCAAAGAGAAAATGAATGACAGATTCCGGATTCCACAGAAGTTGGTGGAAGATTACAAAGATGACATCTATTTTATGGTAGATTGTGATAATGTGTATATTCAAGCAGTTAAACCGAGAACTGTATATGTAAAACCTCTTCCCTATGAGGTAAATATTGATGAAACCAAGAACATTATTGAAGCACTTCTAAATCAGCCTGTCAATCCCAAAGCTCCATATTTTGGAACATATGATGAAGCTAAGATGAAAATTGAACTAAGCATAAAGCTTCCACAGGCGGTAAACAAAGGAAAGAAAAGGATAGCTAAAATGCAAATGATAACCGAGGAGAAAGAAGAAATAGGTGAAAAAGAAGAAGAAAAGGATGAGAAAACAGAGGAACCAGAACCTGCAAAGAAGAAAGGAAAAGTTTTTATCACTAAGGCATCTGTGCCTCCCACTGCTATGTTTACAAGGAGAAATACAAGAGGAAAGGCAGAAAAGGCAGATAAAGACATAGTATTCAAAAGGCCTCCTCTAACCCTTCAAGAAAAGCTCAAACTCTTCAGAGATGGATCAGGATCTGGAGTAAGTAACATAAAATCCCTGAGATATGAAACCAGATCGGAAGCAGAGCAGAAGGAAATAGAAGATGCTGTTGTTGAGAAGATGGGACAGTGGAAATACTCTCCTGAAGAAATTACCCCACAGGTTCCAGCAGTTCTATTGAATCCAATAAAAATGAGATGGAGCAATGCAAGGCAAACTGTGATAGACATATTTGATCAAAACCTGAGACAGTTGATGCCGAGCCTGAATAATGATGAAGTAAAGAAGGCACTAAAAGAAAATGAAAATAAAATGACATTGAAGTTCAATACTTGTTTGATTTTGATCAACAATATTGAATCGGTTGTGAAGGCTGCAAAAGCCACATGGAAGAACATTTACCACCTTCACCAACCGAGCATTGAAACTGTAATAATTAAAGATATTGAAGATGACAGCGATGAGCAAGAAGAAGACACTGAGGTAGATGATACTGTAAGGATAGCAGCAGAAGTCATTGCATCCCTTCCTACATCTCCAGTGAAAGTCTCTACATCCAGCCCAGAGACACCTTCAAGCATGGTTGTGACAACTTCTACATTTGTCCAATCATCCCTAGCAACATCAGAGGCAGCAACCATTTCTTCTACCAAGCTGCAGTCTCCTGTACCATCAAGTTTTCCAGCAGTAAGTTTTCCAGCTTTTGAATCTTCAAGTGTAAATATTTTAAGCTCTCCAGTAGAAAGTATACCAGTATCAATAACCAGCCCTACTTTATCTACTGTCACTACTACAAGAGCATTAAGTAAAGATAAGCCTAAGGCTCTACCGAGTATAAAATTTTTGGGTAAAAATATAGTTGAGGATATAGACCTAGATGAAGAGATAGAGATTCCTACACTAGATTTTGCAAATCTCTCAGCAGACCAGATGCAGAATATAGGTGAGATCCTCCAAAGGAAAGCAAAACAAAAAAAGCTTAAGGAGGAGAGAGACAAAGAGTATCAAATCATCATAGATGCTAAGGACATTTTGTCTGATGCATTAGGCATTAAAGTAGACTCCTCCCAGCATGTTTTGTTACAATTGGCAGAAGCAGTTGAGAAATACAATGAGGACTCATCCGGGATAGAAAAGTTAGTTGAAAGAGCCGAGAAGAGATTCAACAATAAAGTGCTTGAGCACATTGCTCAGCACATAGCTATCAACCAAGTGGAATTGTCTTCAGTTTTGTCTAACATAGAGTCTATCTATTCGAATGCTACCTCTCTTTTGGCCAGACTATGCAATTTTGCTGAGTTCACAAAGGATGTCAAAGATAAAATGAATAAAATGGATGAGGATATGAAGATTAGCATACAGAAGCTGCAACTTGAACCAAGTTCAAGCTCTGCTCATCACATGAAAATCTCTCATCTATCTAATATGCAGTCTGATCTATTGAAAGAAGACTCAAGGATCCGGTCTACACTGCTAGACATCCAACACATGATCCTTCCCATCATGAATGCAATGTACAAGCACATTGAACATTCCAGAACATTGATTCATGACAATCAGTTCTCCATAGCAGATCACATGATTGAACTCCCTGCAGAAGTCCAAATTGCTATACAAACATGTAAGATTCTGCAAAAAAGTTGGGACAGAACCCTGGCACTAATAATGAAGGTACATTCTGATTTCTTATCAAATTTTAGATTCTCTCTGTAAATAAATTGTATATGCACCTTTGGCATTATCGTCAAAAAGGGGGAGATATGTATAGAAGGAGAGATATGTATACTGTATAGATTTGTATAAGAAACAGTTAGCACATTGAAAGGGGGAGACAATGTATAAAGCCCTATAACAAAGACAAATTTTGAAAAATCAAAATAAAACTCAGCATGATTCGTGTATAAATTTTTGGCCAATAAGTGTTTTTGTCACTAATGCCAAAGGGGGAGATTGTTGGCATTAAGCAGTATTGCCACTAGTGACAACACTTATTTGCATTCTGGATGTAAACCGAGTAGATAGTGCAAACCGAGTAGACAGTGCAAACCGAGCAGTCAGTGCAAACCGAGCAGACAGTGCAAACCGAGTAGACAGTGCAAACCGAGCAGACAGTGCAAACCGAGCAGATAGTGCAAACCGAGCAAGCAGTGGAAACCGAGCAAGTTAGTACAAACCAATCAGGACAATGTAAACCGAGTAACATCTTGTCTACCGAGTCACCAATGCTTACCGAGTTCAATACCTACCGAGTGATCAGTATGAACCGTGCCTTCACTTCTACCGAGTGCATGACGATGCCGAGTAATGCAGTGGACGCCGAGTATCAGAAAGTCACCGAGTCAGTTTGAAGGAACTGAGTAACCATATTTGGGCTGACTTAGTAGCACTTATGTTTATTTGTCAAGCCGACTGTGCAATTGTAATTGTAATTAATTGTTTGAGACCTGTATATAAACAATGTTGTAGAAATAAAATGTATGAAGAAGAATATATGTGAAAGAGTAAGAAAGGCAGAAATAAGTGAATTGCAGAAGGCTTCAGAAGTTTAAGATACAGCAAAGACAAATTCATCACAGAAGGTGATCAGTACATCAGCGAATCTCATTCAGCAACCCAGTTGCAAAGCAGAGATCTACTGTTTCATTCTAACAGGTGAATCAGTACTAAATCCTTTAACCGGGTAGACTTAACAGTCTTTGTATAAATCTCTTTACCGAGTGCATACTTCACTGTATGTTTGTAAATCCTTTAACAAGGTGGATTTAGCAATCCTTATTGCTCCTAACAGGGCAGATCATCAGAAGTGATCAAATTGTAAGCCTTAACCGGCCAACTTTATTCTGCAGTATTAAAGCTTTGTGGGTTTCATCCCCACCCCAGTTTTACTTTCTTTTGGAAGGTTTCTGGGTAACCAAATCTATGTGTCATTATTGTGAATGCTTTTAAGTTTCATGCTTTCTGTATGCAAAGGTTAAAAAGTAAAATACATGTAAAATTGTAAGAAAATTTGGAGTTACTGATTCACCCCTCCCCTCTCAGTAACTTGGTTAATTCCTGAATATTTCCAACATCTTGATCACTGTTAACCAACATTGGCTTTGCAGCTTCTTTCCTTGAATGACATTCACCTTCTTCATATTGTCTACAATATTGAAAGGTGTCATAGTGTGTACTCTTGGTTGTGCTTTTACTATGATGGGCTCCACCTCTTTGAGAGTTTGGCCCTCTTTGCTTGCAATGGTAGGAGCCTTCTTGAATGTGGTAGGAGTAGCGTCCTGCACTGGTTCTACATATGTAGTGGCTTTTGAACTAGAATTTTCCTGCTCCATCTCTTGAGCTCTTCTCTTTGCTCTTGTATTAGAAGCAATAGCAAATTCATCATTGAGTCCATTGAAGTCTGGCTGCTCCCAATTGAAAAGAGTAGTCTCACTTTCTTGTGGCTCTTGTTGAGGAACTGATCCACTGGATGAAGCATCTGATTGAGCTTGTGAGGCATTTTGAACCATTAGAGCTTGGTTCATCCATCCATTTAAACATGGAGCCTGATTATGAGGCTGATTATAAAGAAAACACCATTCATTATCCATAGACATATTATTTTGACCAGGAACTATATCCGTAAATGGATTTACAGAATTGAGAGGTGTAGGGTTATATGGTTGGAATGGTCTTTGGTTGAAATTTTTCCTTTGTCATTGATAACCCCATTGGAATGGTGGCCTATTTTGCTGATAAGAATGTCCTTGATTTTGATATTGTTGATTAGGACCTTGGCCTTGTGGCTAAAAGGGTGGTCTGATTCTTTGACCTTATTTCTTTAGATTTGTAACCTCTTTAGTCAAAGTCTATAGTAGATTTGTCATTTCTTTCTTACTTCTTTCTTGACTATCCTTTATCTCTTGCAGCTCTTGAGAGAAACTTGCTCCTAGCTCCCAACCACTAGTACTAGCTTGGGGTGCTAATATGGTGGGAATAGGGGTAAATGGGGGTACTTGTGTAGGTGCAATGGGTTGAAGGCTAGGAAAAATGGGCATGGGTGCCCTTCTAGCTATCATGCCTAC
This sequence comes from Chamaecyparis obtusa, assembly GCA_027943335.1. Lineage (NCBI taxonomy): Eukaryota > Viridiplantae > Streptophyta > Pinopsida > Cupressales > Cupressaceae > Chamaecyparis > Chamaecyparis obtusa. Next base: position 119,742 of record BSBK01011478.1, read on the forward strand.
TTGGATTAAATAATTTCAGCCCTGATAGCTATGTCAAAGGCTTGGGGTAAAGAGGTACCACCCATAGATTGGATCATGATAGAAATTTGACCATTCAAACTTTGCAAGTAGTATAGGAAATCATGGTCAACTGATGGTCTTACAGAGACTGGAATTCTATTCCATGTCTTGAGGAATCTACTATTATAATCTATCATTTGTTCTTGAGAGTCTCTTTTAATGGTTGTCAACTATTCAACCAAAGACAAGTTATCTAATTTATCCTCAAAATGCTTACTTAATGCATCCCCTAATGTATCCCATGAATTTATGGAACCAACAGCTAGAGTTCTAAACCATTCAAGAGCCTTACCTTTTAGAGAGGCTACCAATAACTTTGTGGCCACATCTTCTTGGGTTATATTGTGTATGTTGCAGATGGTGGTTACATCTCTTATGTGTTCAAAAGTAGTTGTCTGCCCTTCACCTATGAAATTAGGTATGCTCTTCAATGCCACCAAGGGTACATCATGTTGTTGAGAAAAAGTCAATAGACTTCCCTAGTTGAAGGGTGCAAAGGCAAAATATCTAGCCATTGTAGGAGCTGTGATTTGAAGGTTAACAACTATGTGAGCTATATTTGATGCTAGTTTTGAATCTTCTTCTAGATCTCTGGTTAGAGATCTTCCTCTTCTTCTAAGATGAAAGGGAAAAGGGTCTCCTTTCTGAAGTATCAAGTGGTGTAGTTTGAACTCTCCTTGCAAGGGATGTTCTTTGAGTTGACCTACCCTTATGGCTTCTTTTTGAGGGTAGCTCTAAAAATTTAGTAGGCTTTGAACTCTTAATCTCAATCTTTCTCATAAACCTTGAACAAGGTTAGCTTGAATCTTTACACCAATGGAGTCACCAGATATAGTTGATAGAACAACTTCTAAAAGCTTGTATTATGAAATTTGTATACGAGAGATAGAATAACTTCAAACAATGAACTTCTTACTGTCCCATCATGGGGGCCAAAATTGTTATACACTGGCACCAAGGTGGGGTATCCTTGAGCTTAAGTTTATAATGATAGTCCTTATTTATTGAACTTCTTTAATCCTTTTGCAAATGAACCAATAGGAGCACCTTTGGACTTTAATCTAATCTTTAGTCCCACCAAGCATGCCAGAATTGTTGTACACTAAGTTTGCACCCTTGTTTCAAGTTCTCTTGGTTTTGATAACTTAGTATAACATGGAAATCATCTCCAGGTTATGGGACCTATGCTAACTAAGATGAGACCTCTAGATTCTAGGCTGGTTCCTCTTGGATAATCACCTTAATTTGCTTCTTGATAGGAAGGTAAATCTTTTGGAGAAAAGGGATAGAAGGAATGCTTGAAAAGGAAATGACTTGAAAGAAAACTACCTACTAGGTGATACACTGAAATGATGGTTTGAATCTCAGTATAAAGGATGAAATTAGTGAAAAAACTTAGGTCTAGGAGATCACAACTCACTAAATAGGCCTACATAAATATTTCATAGAAGGGTCTACAATAAAAAGAGGCTATCCAGGGAAAGAGATAATTTCACAAACAATAGCATTCCTAAGAATTTAGACACAATCTACAACCTGCAAACAAACATTCACCTCTGCAACTTGGTATAAGAATGAGATATATTGTCAGGGGGTTGAAGTATACCCACAAGAACATTCAAATCAAATCACCCACAAGAATACACATAATATTGCAGAAAGAGAGAGTGATCAGGAACCCTAAGATATCACTCAAAACATACATATACTTCAATTCAATAAGAGAAGATTCAGACAAGGAAGCATAGGGATAGAGAAGATGTCACAAAATGCCTCTACAATATCTGAATAATCAATGGGAGATTATAGTGTTGGTGTTTGAAAAAATTTATGCCACTTAGGGCTACCAATATGCCTTGAGACTAATGTTAGGAGTGGTTAGTTCCAAGTATGGGAGCTCTGCAAGGCAACTGGACCAACTGTAGGCACAAGATTGCCCTCTTCACTTTTGGCTCTGCAAAACTAAGGCAGGTGCACCTAATCTAGATAAAATTCAACTCACTACACACCTTATACTTCTGGTTTCATATAGTAGATCATAGTAAAGGATTACTAAATACTAACCAGGTATTCATTGAATCAACTCTACCATGCAGAGTATTACTACTATCAACCAAACAATAACTAAAACTTGAAATGGTGTTGATATATAAAGATGGAAAGAAATAGATAAGAGCCAATCAAGCATTGAACTCAACTGAATATACTAATCCATGATCAGTGCCATTATCCATTGGGCAAATCTCAAATACAGAAATTGAACATGAACCAACTACTATCAAAGACTCATAGCTATAAATATAAACATTCCAGCCCATCCACTACTTATAAGATCCTTATGTAGACAAATCTAATGAATCTATGCCCTATCCAAAGTATATTTCACTTGATCCTAGATCAAAAACTAAAGACTAGAACATATGCAAAGGTAACCCTATGCAATGGACCAAAAAATCCAAAACTCATAAGATTGACACCAAGGAGAGACTTGAAAACTTGAAAAAGTTATATTAAGTATAATGAGTCATGTACATGTTCAAAGCAGAAGAGAGAAAACCACTTCAATAACCTGCAAAAGATACAGAGAAGTTCTATTCAATCTTATACAATATGATACAGCCTACTTCAACTCCCTGGAACCAACCAAAATCAAAAGAGAAACTATCTGATCCTCAGAGAAGAAGCCTTGTCCAATCAAAGAACCAGATACTTATACCACTAGTCACCTTGGGAATCTCAAAGAGATTTCATGAAGCTTAGGGTGACTAGGGTTAGGGTTACAACAAATATACCAATTGGAAATGGTCAAAAACTTATTGCAGGGGAAGGAAAGTTAGGCAACTCAGAGAGAAAAGATCTCAGATAGATCTGCAATTATGAACATTCATAAAACCAGGAGATTGCCATGAAAATCAGTCAAATCAGCCCCCTGCAACCACACCTCAAGCACAAACCACACTTCAATTGGTACAAAAATACCCTACAACAATTGACTATGGCAACCTAGACTACACTGCAACCACCATCGTCACCAAAAAAATCAAATCCAGCCGCAAAGCATTTAAAACCAGTCCTTCCTATTGCTGCAACTATCTGAAAAAATTGAATTTTGAACCAATAGTCACCCCCAAGGCACCAGCAACAAATCGGCGGCCAAAATTTAAAACTAATTCAACTTTAAGTCCTAATTGTAGATCATATCCATTTCACAGGCCTTTAAAAATTTGATTCATCAAATGAAAGAATCAACGGTCAGTCGTGTTAGGCCATTTTCCAGTCAATGCAAAAATCCAATGAAAATGGCCTTTTCCCTGCAAGTTTTGTAATGTTGTCTCTTCCTAGCCTACAGTCACAGTTTTGTCTTGCAAAGTAGATCTACTTGGTTTTATGATGCGTGCTCTTAGCCCTGTGTTCTTCATTATGTCACCAAGCTCTAGTCCAAATTGCACATGCTGAATTGCAAAACCCAGGGAGTTATTAAAGTGTTAAGGTCTATAGGAAACAATTTCAAAATTTGCCTAAGTGTCAAAAATTGACAATATTTTTGAAAATCCATGATGTTTTTAGTCTGTGTGAAAACCTTCATTTTTTTTGATCTTGTGCCTTCCATCTTTTGTGCGCTTATCATTTGGCATCAGAAACCCTATGTTTTTGACCTCACAGTTTCCTGTTTGCTGGTGTTCCCTAACTGTGCAATTGCGATGGATGGTGGACCTGGGTCTTCAAAGGTTTCAAAATGATTGGTTGTCACATGATCACATGTCAAATTTTTCTAACATGCGACCATGCGACTGGTTACTTCTTGCCTGTGGGGCTGGTTGGTGGAAAGGGTGTGGTCCTGCTAGCAGTCATGTGGCGGCCTTTGGTTGGTTGTTGCATGATCGCATAGCCCAATTTTTGGCTATGTGATCATGCGACTAGTTGACACATGTCTATGGTGGTGAGGTGGTAGTTTGTTGGTGGGACTCAGTTCTTCATGCTTCCAGCATAGTTAAAGTTTCGACAAGATTGGTGGTTGTCGTATGTTCGCATGGTAAAGATACACGATGTTTATCCATCATGCTTTTATGATAGCTGTAGGATTTTCCTATGTGGATGTGTCATGGGTCTAGGTGGTTCTGTGTGTCAGACAGTTCTAAGGTGCTCATTTCTGATTGGTCCATGTGGTGATGAGTCAAAAATGTCAATGGGGCCCAGTGTCAGAGATTTAAGATCTATAGTCAGCGTGTGATCACATGGAATATTCTCACCCCATGCGATCATGCACCCACCATTCGATTGGATGCTGATGGGTTTGTTCATAGTGTGGCCATTTGGGTTGAGGTGTCGTCACTTGATCCAATGAGCTGGGTGATGATTTGGACTTGTTAGTGGACCCGGTATTTCTTAGGTGGAATGACAATGTAGAAGAGATCTACGGTTGCCACATGATCATGAGGAATATTCCTCCCCTTTGTGATCATGCGACCACCGTCTGATCTTCCCAAAAGGTATGGCTTTTCTCGGTGGTGGGTCTAGTGTTAGGTGTTGCAGAGATGGAAGCTTTTCATTGGTTGACGGGTTTGTGTCAAGGCATGTGGCAAGGTAAAGGGGGTGAGGTGGTAGTCTTGTTGCCTTGTCGCATGATCACAAAGGCCATCTTTCAGCAATGCGATCATGCGACAAGGGTGTCATGTTGGTGGGGAGTGGTGACATGGTGCCAATGTGGAGGCTTGTCACATGTTCACATAGCCCTTTTCCTGGCTATGTGATCATGCAACAACTATTTGGATGTCGCGGTTGTGGAGTTAAGGTAGGTCCACTATGCAGGTGTTGCCGAGTTGTTTGATTTTGCTTGGTTGTTGACTGTTCACTGGACTGATGACTTTTCAAAGGGGCCCATGACTGTTGTGAGATTAAATGTGACCGCCTGATCTATCAGGAAAAGAATAGATCTACAGCCATGTTTTAAACTTTTCAGGGTAGCCGTTGCAGTTCAAAATTCAAATTTTCTGACGATTTGCAGCAACAAGAAGTACTGGTTTAAATGGCTTTTCTGGCAAATTTTCTTGCTGGTTTGATGGCGGTAGGTGTTGCCATCTGGCCTGAGGGTCTATGCGGTTGATTGCAAAGGTTGTTTTGTACCTGATGGAGTGTGGTTTTGTGCTCGAGGTGTATTTGCAGGTGGCCGATTAGACTAATTTTCATGGCAATTCCTAGTTTTCTATCTTGGCTCACAGATTTTCATAATTGCAAATTTGTTTGAGATTTTCTTTCTCTAGATTGCTTGGTTTCCTGCCCTTGCATTGAATTTTGATGTGTTCCAGTTGGTTAGGTGGGTGAAACTTTGACCACAGTCATCCATAGCTTATTGCAACCTATTTTGGGTTTCCAAGATAAATGGTGGTATATATTACAAGTTTTTGACTTGTCAAGGGTTCTGAATTTCGTCAGTTGGAGGGAAATAGAAAATTCTGTCACATTGTAGGAAGATGAATAGAACTTCATTGCATCTTTTGTAGGTTATTGAAGTGGTAGTCTCATTTCTGGTATAGACATGTACATGCCTCATCATACTTAATATAACTATTCTCATGCTTTCAAGTCTCTTCTTGGTGTCAGTTTTATGAGTTTTGGATTTTTTGGTCCATTGCATAGGGTTACCTTTGGATATGTTCTAGTCTTTAGTTCTTGATCTAGGATCAAGTGAAAAATACTTTGGATAGGGCATAGATTCATTAGATTCATCTACAGAAGGATCTTATAAGTAGTGGATGGGCTGGAATAGTTGTATTTATAGCTTTGAGTCTTTGATAGTAGTTGGTTCATGTTTCTATACTTGTATTTGATGATTTGCCCATTGGATAATGGCAATGATCAAGGATTAGTACATTCAGTTGAGTTCAGTGTTTTATGGGTTTTGTCTATTTCTTGCATCTTTGAATATCAATACCATTTCAAGTCTTTACCCTTCACAAGGCCATTTTACCCTTCATAGCAATAGAGATTCAATGAATGTCTGGTTAGCATTTAGTAGTCTCTTGCTATCATCTGCTTTGTTTAATCTAGTCCAAAGTCCTAAAATGTCATAAGTTACTCGATTAGGTGCACCCGCCATGGTTTTGCAGAGCCAAAAGTGAAGAGGGCAGTCTTGTCCCTATAGTTGGTCTAGTTGCCTTGCAGAGCTTTCACACTTGGATTTTACTAGTCCTAACATCAGTCTCAAGACATATTGTTAGTCCTAAGTGGCATAAGAGTTTTCAAACACCAACAAGATGGTGACTCTTCTGGGGAGAAACAAAAAATCTTGTTAAGGAAGTCATAATCTCTGGTGGCCATTGGAAAGAGTCAGATATAAAAACAAAGCATTTGCTACATTTTCTCACCTAGTTGTGAGTGGCGGCTCTGATTTTTCTCTATTTGATCAATGCAATTTCTGATAAGCAGTGAACCCTGTGAAGTTTTGTGTATCGATTGGAAGAAGATACAAAATCAGTGCAATATTTTTCTCTCCAAGGAGGTGGTGACTCTACATATCAAAGACCCTGATGGAGCTACACGGTGAGCTCTAGATCTACCATGTCTTCCCAGTCAACAAAGTTTTTTTCTGCAAAACTTCTAGGTATTTATGATTATATTGTTTCGCTATCAAGTATTCAGTGCTAGTATAAAGGGAAGACTGAAATAAGATGAGTGGCTCTCATCTTGTTTCAAATAAAATAAATAATCAGGGGAAAAGTCAATCTAGGCGACTGGGTTTTGTCAAGTTGGATAGACCTTTGAGCTATGTTCTTCCAAAGTCCCCTCATTCTTTCCCTGGTGAGCTTTTGGGTCTGATTCCTATTTTTGATTGTCAGTCTGATTTAGCAGTGAAGCATGTCCTAGCATTCTATACATTTATTATAGAATATCAAATTTTTTATGAGGATGTTAGTATGATGTTTTTTGGGAGATCCCTCAAAGGGGTTGCATCTAATTGGTATCTAAATCTGCCCCCAAAATGCATCTCTTCTTTGACTGAGTTCAAGTGGTTATTATTAGAGGAGTTTGCTGATGATAATGAATGGAATGAGTTGCAAAAGGACCATCAGCAAAAGGGGAATGAATGTTATATTCCAGAGCAACCCATGTCTAATGCTGAGGGTACTTCTTCTGATGAAGTTTTTTCAGAGGAGTATTCAGATTGTGGCAGTGAGCAGGAATCAAAACCAAGGTGTACAGGATCCTCCATTCATTTAGAGATGTCTGAATGTACTTTTAGTGGCTATTCAGGTGAGAATGATGAAGGCAGTGATGCTGATGTATCCTCATGTGAATTAGATGCATCATGGGAAGAAGAAAGTAATGGTGAAAGTAAACACTCCTTCAGTGAGGAGTATGAAGATAAGGAAGTGATAATTCAATGTGATGTCAGTGGGTTTGAACATGAAGGTTTAAGTGATGGGTTATTAGATAATCCTAAAATGGGTAGTGAGTTTAAAGTGTTGACTAACACTTTATATGATGAAGACTATGATGATTATCAACCCAATTTTTGTCATGATGTTCAACATGGTGCATTGCATGGAGTTATCAATCCATTATTTGAAGAACATGTAGAGGTCTCAGATCTAGTTGAATCAAAGTGTTCATTTTCCACCCATGGGCATGAATCTGACTATTCATTTGAGGTCCAGCCGGTTACACATATGGAAATGCAAAGTCAAGATATGAATGAGGCCTTTTTGCAGGCAGAGTATGAGGCTTTTGCATTTCCAATTCATAGCATTCATGAGTCAATAGATGAAAATTAGTTTCAATATAGTGGTACTGATCATTGGCATGCTGAATCTTTTCTTCATAGTGAGCAAGATGGAGAGAGTGCAAAAAAATTTTACATGCACTATGAAGATAGTTACTTTGTTCTTCCTGATTTGCTAATTGAACATGTTGACATGCCTGGTGAGAAAGGTGAAAGTAAAAAATATGGTGTGCCTCATGAAGGAAGAAATGAAAATCATATTTTTGACAGAGGCAAGAACTGATTCTTGTTTATTGTTGCAGGTTTTTTGTAAAAAATGTACATTCTATAAATATCTTTCCCTTTCCTGTTGTGTATTTCTGTTCTTTCTCGTTCCCTATGTTTTTTGAGGTCTTTGTGAATTTTCCAGTGGGTGGTCTACTTCTTCCTAGAGATTTAAGGTCCTCATTGTACCTACAAGAGATACATGTCCCCAACCAGAGCCACTATTAGGCCATTTTCCAGTCAATGCAAAAATCCAATGAAAATGGCCTTTTCCCTGCAAGTTTTGTAATGTTGTCTCTTCCTAGCCTGTAGTCATAGTTTTGTCTTGTGAAGTAGATCTAATTGGTTTTATGATGTGTGCTCTTAGCCCTGTGTTCTTCATTGTGTCACCAAGCTCTAGTCCAAATTGCATGTGCTGAATCACAAAACCTAGGGAGTTATTAAAGTTTTAAGGTTTGCAAGAAACAATTTCAAAATCTGCCTAAGTGTCGAAAACCCACAATGTTTTTAAAAATCCATGATGTTTTTGGTCTATGTGAAAACCTTCATTGTTTTCAATCTTGTGCCTTCCAGCTTTTGTGCACTTATCTTTTAGCATCACAAACCCTATGTATTTTCCACCTCATAGTTTCCTGTTTGCTAGCATTCCCTAACTGCGCAAGTGCGATGGATGGTGGGCCTGGGTCTTCAAAGGTTTCAAAATGATTGGTTGTCGCATGATCACATGTTAGAGTTTTCTAACATGTGACCATGTGACTAGTTACTTCTTTCCCATGGGGCCAGTTGGTGGAAAGGGTGTGGTCCTCCTGGTAGTCATGTGGCGGCCTTTGGTTGGCTGTCGCATGATCGCATAGCCCAATTTTTGGCTATGTGATCATGCGACTAGTTGACATGTGTTTGCGGTGGTGAGGTGGTAGTTCATCAGTGGGACCTAGTTCTTCATGCTTCCAGCATAGTTAAAGTTTGAACAAGATCGGTGGTTGTCGTATGTTCACATGGTAAAGATGCACGATGTTTATCCTTCACACTTTTGCAATAGCCGTCAGATTTTCCTGTGTGGGCGTGCCATGGGTCTAGGTGGGTCTACATGTTAGATAGCACTAAGGTGCTCATTTTCAATTGGTCCATGTGGTGATGAGTTAGAAATGTCTGCAGGGCCTAGTGTCAGAGATTTAAGATCTAGGGTCAGCGTCTGATCACATGGAATATTCTCACCCCATGCGATCATGCACCCACCGTTCGATTGGATGCCGATGGGTTTGTTTGCAGTGGGGCTATTTGGGCTAAGGTGTTGTCACTTGATTTTATGAGCTAGGAGATGATTTGGACTTGTCAGTGGGCCCAGTATTTCTTAGCCAAAATGACAATGTAGAAGAGATCTACGGTTGCCGCATGATCATGAGGAATATTCCTCCCCTTTGCGATCATGTGACCACCATCCAATCTTCCCAAAATGTATGGCTTTCTCGGTGGTGGGTCCAGTGTTAGGTGTTGCGAAGATGGAAGCTTTTCATTGCTCGATGGGTTTGTGACAAGGCATGCGGCAAGGTAAAGGGGGTGAGGTGGTAGTCTTATTGCCTTGTCGCATGATCGCAAGGGCCATCTTTTGGCCATGCGATCATGTGACAAGGGTGTCACATTGGTGGGGAGCGGTGACATGGTGTCGATGTGGAGGATTATCACATGTTTGCATAGCCCTTTTCCTAGCTATGCGATCATGTGACAACTATTTGGATGTCGCGGTTGCAGAGTTAAGGTGGGTCCACTATGCAGGTGTTGCTGAGTTATTCAATTTTGCTTGGTTGTTGACTGCTGACTGGACCAATGACTTTTCAAAGGGGCCCATGACTGTTGTGAGATTAAATGTGACTGCCTAATCTATCAAGAAAATATTAGATCTACGATCATGTTTTAAACTTTTGGGGATAGCCGTTGCAGTTCAAAATTCAAATTTTCTGAGGGTTTGCAGTGACAAGAAGTACTGGTTTAAATGGATTTTTTGGTAGATTTTCTTGCAGGTTTGATGGTGGTCGGTGTTGCAATCTAGCCCGAGGGTCTATGTGGTTGATTGCAGAGGTTGTTTTGTACCTAATGTAGAGTGGTTTTGTGCTCGAGGTGTATTTGTAGGTGGCCGATTAGACTAATTTTCATGGCAATTCCTAGTTTTCTATCCTGGCTAACAGATTTTCATAATTGTAGATCTCTTTGAGATTTTCTCTCTCTAGATTGCTTGGTTTCCTACCCCTGCATTGAATTTTGATGTGTTCCAGTTGGTTAGGTGGGTGAAAATTTGACCACAGTCATTCATAGCTTGTTGCAACCTATTTTGGGTTTCCAAGATGACTGGTGGTATATATTGCAAGTTTTTGACTTCTCAAGGGTTCTGAATTTTGTTAGTTCTAGGGAAATAGAAAACTTTGTCGCATTGTAGGAAGCTGAATAGAACTTCATTGCATCTTTCGCAGGTTATTGAAGTGGTAGTCTCATTTCTAGTATAGACATGTACATGCCTCATCATACTTAATATAACTATTCTCATGCTTTCAAATCTCTCCTTGGTGTCAGTTTTATGAGTTTTGGATTATTTGGTCCATTGCATAGGGTTACATTTACATATGTTCTAGTCTTTAGTTCTTGATCTAGGATCAAGTGAAAAATACTTTGGATAGGGCATAGATTCATTAGATTCATCTACAAAAGGATCTTATAAGTAGTGGATGGGCTGGAATAGTTGTATTTATGGCTTTGAGTCTTTGACAGTAGTTGGTTCATGTTTCTATACTTGCATTTGATGATTTTCCCAATGGATAATGGCACTGATCAAGGATTAGTACATTCAATTGAGTTCAGTGTTTGATGGGTTTTGTCTATTTCCTGCATCTTTGAATATCAATACCATTTCAACTCTTTACCCTTCACAAGGCCATTTTACCCTTCCTAGCAATAAAGATTCAATGAATGCCTGGTTAGCATTTAGTAGTCTCTTGGTATCATCTACTTTGATTAATCTAGTCCAAAGTCCTAAAATGTCATAAGTTACTGGATTAGGTGCACCCGCCATGGTTTTGCAGAGCCAGAAGTGAAGAGGGCAGTCTTGTCCTTATAGTTGGTCCAGTTGCCTTGCAGAGCTTTCACACCTGGATTTAACTAGTCCTAACATCAGTCTCAAGGCATATTGGTAGTCCTAAGTGGCATAAGAGTTTTCAAACACCAACAAGATGGTGACTCTTTTTGGGAGAAATAACAAATCTTTTTAAGGAAGTCATAATCTCTGGTGGCCATTGGAAAGAGTCACATATAAAAACAAAGCATTTGCTACATTTTCTCACTTATTTGTGAGTGGCGGCTCTGATTTTTCTCTATTTGATCAGTGTAGTTTCTAATAAGAAGTGAAATCTGTGAAGTTTTGTGTATTGATTGGAAGAAGATACAAAATTAGTGAAATTTTTTTCTCTTCAAGGAGGTGGTGACTCTACATATCAAAGACCCTGATGGAGCTGCATGGTGAGCTCTAGTTCTACCATGTCTTCCCAGTCAACAAAGTTTTTTTTCTACAAAACTTCTAGGTATTTATGATTATATCATTTCCCTATCAAGTATTCAGTGCTAGTATAAAGGGAAGACTGAAATAAGATGAGTGGATCTCATCTTGTTTCAAATCAAATGAATAATCAGGAGAAAAGTCAATCTAGGCGACTGGGTTTTGTCAAGTTGGATAGACCTTTGAGCTATGTTCTTCCAAAGTCCCCTCATTCTTTCCCTGGTGAGCTTTTGGGATTGATTCCTATTTTTGATTGTCAGTCTGATTTAGAAGTGAAGCATGTCCTAGCATTCTATACATTTATTATAGAATATCAGATTCTTGGTGAGGATGGTAGTATGATGGTGTTTGGGAGATCCCTCAAAGGGGTTACATCTAATTGGTATCTAAATCTACCCCCAAAATGCATCTCTTCTTTGACTGAGTTCAAGTGGTTGTTCTTAGAGGAGTTTATTGATGATAATGAATGGAATGAGTTGCAAAAGGACCGTCAGCAAAAGGGGAATGAATGTTATATTCTAGAGGAATCCATGTCTAATGCTGAGGGTACTTCTTCTGATGAAGTTTTGTCAGAGGAGTATTTAGATTGTGCCAGTGAGGAAGAATCAGAACCAAGGTGTGCAGGATCCTCCATTCATTTAGAGATGTCTGAATTTGATTTTAGTGGCTATTCTAGTGAGGATGATGAAGGCAGTGATGCTGATGTGTCGTCATGTGAATCAGATGCATCATGGGAAGAAGAAAGTAATGGTGAAAGTGAACACTCCTTCAGTGAGGAGTATGAAGATAAGGAAGTGATAATTCAATGTGATGTCAGTGGGTTTGAACATGAAGGTTTAAGTGATGGGTTATTAGGTAATCCTAAAATGAGTAGTGAGTTTAAAGTGTTGACTAACACTTTATATGATGAAGACTATGATGATTATCAACCCAATTTTTGTCATGATGTTCAACATGGTGCATTTCATGGAGTTATCAATCCATTATTTGAAGAACATGTGGAGGTCTTAGATCCAGTTGAATCAAGGTGTTCATTTTCCACCCATGGGTATGAATCTAACTATTCATTTGAGGTCCAGCTAGTTACACATATGGAAATGCAAAGTCAAGATATGAATGAGGCCTCTCTGCAGGTAGTGTATGAGGCTTTTACATTTCCAATTCATAGCATGCATGAGTCAGTAGATGAAAATTAGTTTCAGTATAGTGGTACTGATCATTGGCATGCTGAATTTTTTCTTCATAGTGAGCAAGATGGAGAGAGTGGCATAAGATTTTTCAAACACCAACATGTCGCATGATCACATGGATCGAAAAGATTCCATGTGATCATGCGACCAGCATTGATCTGGAATCTTTCAAACAGAACCTGGGCCTCCCTGCCATTCTACCACCTTAGACCAACTGAAAGATGCCACATCACCACCTACCAATGGGACCCAACACAAGAAGTGGCCTTATCGCATGGTCATAAGTAGTGAAAATGGCTCTTGCGATCATGCGACAAGGCCAAAATCTGTCACCTCACCCCCCTTTTTTGACAGTGGGACCACGACCTATTTTCACCAATGGGCCCCATGGATAGGTGGCAACTGGTTGCATGGTCACATGTTAGAAATTTATGACATGCGATCATGTGACAACCAATCATTTTAAAACTTTCCGTAAGAGATGACCCCAATCGCATGATCGCATAGCATGAAAAGATTCTATGCGGATATACGCCAGTCGTCTGATCAAGAATCTTCAAAACTTAACCCAATCCCAGACCTTAGTACATCTGGTGATCATGTGACAAATGGATCCATGGAGATGTGAGAACATTTACTTAACTGGGGTCACATTCTGAGAACTCATGACTAAACATCAATAAGAACTGGGCCCCAGCAATCGGAGCAGCGCACTTAAGCAATACTGGTGCCAAATATTTAGCTGCAAAGAAGCAAAATGACTAAAAACAACCAATTTTTTCATACTAACAGAAAGGGTAACAAAGAAATTCAAAAACATTGAGGGTTTTTATGTAGGCCAAAAAGGTCGCAAGGAAACAAAAAACATCATAGGTTTTTGACATTTGGGCAAATCCTGAGACTATTTTCTGGAGACCTTAAAACTTGGATATCTCACTGGGTTTTGTGATTTAGGAGATGTGATCAGAGCTGGAGCAAGGTGATACATTAGGGAACATGGGGCTAAGAGAAAAAACCATAGAACCTTGTGGATCTTCTTTACAAACTAAAACAAGTTGCAGCAGGGCAGGATAGCTTCACAAAACTTTGCAAGGAATAGGCCATTTTCATAGGATTTTTGCATTGACAGGAAAATGGACTAACATAAAAAATGTAGAAAACCAAAGGGAAGAGAAAATGCCATGGATAGCTTTCTAAGAAAGAATCTTTCTTCTTTACAAAATGTGAACTCTGATCTCTAAAGCTCTCAAAAAAAAATATATACATCTCCCATTTTGCATGCAGGTAGGAGTCAAAACCTAACTAGGGTTATGGATTTTCAATAGAATAACAACTAACCCTAACTCAATCAAATTTGATCATAAATGCATCTCTGCAAAATCATGGCTAATTAGATATTTATGTGCCCATCCTGTACTACATTTTCCTATAAACAAGCAACCTGGATTCATCAACTTTCCTGCACAAAGTCTTTTCATGAATGCATAAAATAGTACTTCTCAGGGACAAGAAATGATCCAGGATGGCTGCCTAGATCTCCTCCTTATCTTCTTCAACTAAAAATGTCCCAAAGACAAATTTTTTCTACCCCTCCGATTCGCTGCCTACTGAATCAATCATTGCCAGAAAAACCCTCTGCAGAGATATTTGAATTTAAAATATAACAACTAACCGATCATTTTAAAATGTGACCGTTGATATCTTTTATCTCCTAGCATTCAAATAGCCTAGATAATCCCTAAAAATAGTCACAAACCCTCTTGAAAAGTCAATGTCCACCTCACCAACATATCGCGACCAATGAGAATCAGGCATGTTAACACATTAGCATGTTTGGACCCACCTCGAGCTTTCCTCTAACAATGGATCCACTCAGAGCCCTGATTCCCATCCAATGGCGGGTGCATGATCTCATAGCATTTGAATATTCCTTCCAATCATGTGCCAGCCATTGATCCTTTTAAAATTGGGACCCCACTAACACACGAGTCCACCTGCAAGTCCTCGTCATCACTCGGCAACCAATCAAAACATGGAAAATCAGCAATACGCGGCACTGTACCTACTAATAAGTCTCTTTATTTTGGGAAATCAAATGTTAGCATGTCACCCTAACCTATCATAGACCCACCTTGACTATAGCTAAACACTTGGCAAAATTGATGGTCAACGCATGATCGCATACCCTCAAAAGATTCCTTCCGATCATGTGCCAGCTGTTGATCTTTTTCCTACTGGCATCTCTGCATCTATACTCCACCACAGTCCCACTAACAAATCTCCAAAACATTACCCTTAGCCAATTTGAAGCCTCCACATAGGACAATCTGGCAGTGGACCCACTTAGCAAATGAAGTGCTGCATACTTGGGAGATCAAACGATCGGCATAAGATCGCATGTGTCAGAGAAAGGCTATGCAAAGACATGCCAGCCATTGATCTTGAGTAATTGGGACCCTCACAAGCTGAGACCACCAAATGTCAAAGTGACTATGCAACTGAATGAAAGGTTAACTATTTCACTGGGTCACTGACTGTTAAGGATTTAGCTGCCAAACACTGGGATATTACGCGAACAAGGCATTCGCTGAATCGCCAAAAGGAAAAGGTAATTGCTGGAAGACTTGGAGAACTAGCGACCAACCAATGAATAAAAAGTGCACATGGGGAATATGAGAACTTAAGTGGCCAATAAAGTAACTTGAAAATAGAAACTAGCCTAGGGTTTTCAGGGTTCTTAAACACCAACGGCTACTTTTATGAATTTTTTAACTGTAGACCAGGGAATTCAAAGAATTATAGAGGCTGGAAGACAAGACATAAGGCTATGAAATTTTTAGGGGTGCTTGGCAGGATAAAAATAGAGACCTTGGGATAGGTTTAGCCAAATTTGTATAACATAGGGAAGTTTGGGTAACAATTTGTACATGGGAACAAAAGTTTGTATGACTTAGGGATTGTGTACCTATGGGGAGAAACAAATAACACCCTGGCTCCTGAACCATTCTACATGAAAGAACCATCGAAGAACATCTTCCATGTTCTTGTAGTCATGTACATTATGTGCTCATCTGGAAATTCAACTTGAATGGGCATACTGTCTTGAATGTGAAAATAAGCCAGTTGATTAGCGATAGCATGTCCCTTTATGGATTTACGCTCAACATACTCAATGTCAAATTCTGAAAGAATCATCATCCATTTAGCAAGTCTACCTATGAGAGTAGCTTTACCAAGCAAATACTTAAGAAGATCAATCTTGGCTATGAGGTGTATTGTATGTGCAAGCATGTAGTGACGCAACTTTTGGGAAGCAAACACCATAGCAAGGAAAGACTTTTCAATACTATTATAATTGACCTCATAGGAAACAAGTGTTGATCCAATGTAATAGATAGATCTTTCTTTTCTAGTATCATCAAGTTGAGATAATAATGCCCCCAGGCAAGATTCTATTGCTGAAACATACAAGATGAGAGGTTTTCCTGGGCTAGGAGGCATTAAGATTGGAGGATTAGCCAAGTACTATTTGATTTGGTCCATGCTTTTCTGACAATCCTCATTCCAGATACATTTTACCCCTTTATGCAATGTCTTATTAAAGGGTTGAGCTCTATCTGCTAGTTGTGAAATAAACTTCCTGATAGACTGAAGGCATCCCTGAAGACTCCTCATTTGGCTGATATTTTTGGGAGGCGGTATATCCAATATTGCTTGAACTTTCTCTGGATCCACCTCTATACCTTTGGCTGAGATAATAAGTCCTAGAAGTTTCACGGAGGTGACCCAAAATGCACACTTTTTGGGATTTAATCTCAATTGAAACTATTCCATATGATCTAGAATGACTTCTAGATCCTCTAAGTGTGCATTCCTCTTCTTAGATTTCATGAGGGTGTCATCCACATAGTCTTCCATGTTCTTATGCATCATGTCATGGAATATGGTGGTCATAGCTCTTTGATAAGTAGCTCTGGCATTTTTCAATCCAAATGGCATGATGTTCTAACAATAGGTTCCCCACACACAAGTGAATGTTGTCTTTTCCTGATCTTTAGGAGCTATCTTTATTTGGTTGTAACCAAAAAATCCATCCATCAAAGAATAGATCTCATATCCTCCAGTCATGTCCACTATCATATCTATGTTAGGAAGTGGAAAATCATCCTTTGGGAAAGTGTTGTTAAGATCTCTAAAATTAGTGTAAACATGAGTGGACTTGTCATGTTTTGAAACTGGTACTATATTGGAAATCCATTCACCATAATCGATGGCTTTGATAAACTTGCACTGAGGAGCTTTTCTAATTCTTCTTTTACTAAAAGAGCTATGTGAGGATGCATTTTCCTCAACTTTTTTTTTACTGGTTTGATGCTTGGAGCTATGGACAAATGATGCATAATGAGACTAGTGTCCAACCCTGGCATGTCTAAGTAAGTACAAGAAAAATTGATCTTTTTCCTTTGTAGGAACTTGGTATATGCCTCTTTTTCCTTTGTAGATAGAGATTGAGCCAAGTGTACAATTTGTGGAGCCTCTTCTATATTTAGGTTTAATAGCTGTGTAGGCTCAATAAGCACTGATGACCTGTCTTGGAAATAACTTGGAAGATTATCAAGTACCCCATCCTTAGGTGCCTCAAGGAGGTTTTCACCTTTGGATACGTCCTTTGTTTTTACTTTTTTGGGTTCTGACATCGCCACATAGTGGTTTTCACCATCAGAACCATTATTCTTTTTTTTCTTTTCTTTTTGTGACTGAGGTACTTAATATCTGGTTTTGTCATGCTCGTAGTTGGTTCACTAGTGGAAGAGACTATGGGCTCAAGGGAATTTAGGTAGCACACTATCTCATAATCATTCTGGAAGGTTAGGAGCTGAGGCTCTTGATAGTGTTGAGACCAATCAATTAGGTTAGGATTAGCAAGGGGTAGGTCAATAACAGGTTCAATGTTGTTAATATGAAAGGTATTATCTATGGCGAGTGTAAAGTTAGGATCCATCAAGTATCCCTCTAAGGTACCTAAATTAGGATTTATCCTACTAAATGAAGCATTGTCCACAAAAGTGACTCAAAGATTCCAATCCTCTAATCCTACACTAGACTCATTGGCTACTACAGGTTGGGCACTATATGTATGGATGACATCAATGTCCATGTCAACTATAGAGGAGTCTAAGAGAGACTCCCATTCATATTCATGAGAATCCGTATCGAAATCCTAATTGGGATGTTTAAACCATGCATTTTTTTGATGCCTTGAGGTAGAGGCTTTGATGTCACCAAGGGTAACACCCTCTTGAATGTCATTTGTGTATTGGTGTTCTTGAATAGGATTCTGAACATGATCTTCAATGGTGGACTCTTCTTGTTCTAGGTCTAAAACTATTGGATTAGTAACACAAGTGTTGGAATCTCCCCAAAGGAGATTGGTTGAAGGGACCCAATCTTCACACCTATCTTGCTGATTCTATATGTTGGTTATGTAACTTGAATCATCATCACTATCCATCGCAGCTAGGATAGGAGTAGTTTTCTTGTTCTAACCTTCAAAACCTAGGCAATTGTTTTCTTAGATATATGCCCAAAAAGAGCATGGTCAAGTGGTTTAGATTTAGCATCCAATCTATGATTGAGTGGAACATGACCTGGGTAACCCATATTTTTGACCAAGGTGTATCCTCTCCCATAAGTTTTAGGAGATTTGGAGAAATTTTCATTATGCATGTACTTTTTCTCCTTGTAGATCCAATCTCTAATGGCCACTTCTTGTTTTTCATCTTGAATGGGTATGGATGACTCCAAAAAAGTGTCAAACAAAGTCATAGCTAAGGATGAAGGTCACATCTCCTATGAAGGTTTTCCACAGGACCTAGGTGACATTGGAAACTTTGTGAAGGAATCAATTTGATAATCTCCCATACCAAGGTCTATGGAGTTAAACTTATTCTTGCATTGCTCAAAAGTTACATCAAAATTCTCTGCTACTCTATTAAGAGGAACATGATTGCTTGCTGAAATGGCATTAACAGATAAGGTACTATCACCTGGTATGTAGACTTCTATGCCATTGTATGGGAATTTGACACATTGGTGATAGGTAGATGGTACTGCCTGCATGTCATGAATCCATGGTCTACCTAGTAAGATGTTGTATACAAGGGGTCCATCATCAATGATCTGAAAAAAAATTTCTTTCTCAACTGGGCCAATCCTAATGGGAAGAACGACCAACCCCTTAGAGCTTCTCTCTGCCTCATCATAGGCTTTTATTGTAATTTTCTTCCTTGTGTCAATTACTTGCTCTAAATATCCCAAGGTTTTCAAAAGACTCAAAGAACATATATTGAGCCCAGCACCCCCATCAATCAACACATGCCTAACATGGGTCTTGTGGATGATGACTTCAATATGGAGGGCAAGATTGTGTGGATGGCTCAAGGCTTTGTTGTCTTCTTCTGAGAATGTGGGGTAATGAAGGCTACCAAGGTGGTTAACCATATTCTAGAATTGGTCAACATCTATGTTGTTAGGAACATTGGCTGCACCCAAAGAATCCTCAAGGATACACTTATGGCTTGGAGACAATTCCAAGAGTTCAAAAATGGAGATTTGAGCTGGTGTTCTTTGTAATTGATCAACAAGATTATAGCTCATTTTAGGATTGACTGCTGATTTGATGACATTTTTAGATGTCGCTTGGGTTTGGAATTACACCCCATAATAACCACAGGACCTTGGTTTTGGCTTCTAGTGATAGTGTTTAGAGCTTGGGATGACCTTCAAGAGTGAGGACCTCTAAGCGCAATCATGGGTTCTTCATCAAATATAGGAGGAGAATTAACATTATTACCATGAGGATCTCTGCTTCCCATCATATTAACACTCTCCTCAACAACTTCAAGCATATTGATGACATTCTCTACAGATGTGTAGGTGTAGTTAATTGCAGCTTTTCCATCTTTGGGTTTAGAGGTTTCCCCCTTATCATATTTTGGCAAAGGTTCCTTAAATGCTTTGTGGTCTACATTAGTATTCAACCCACCAAATTGTAGTTTATTACTCTCAATTAGATCTTGAATAAGATGCTTAAGTTTCCAGCAATGCACTATGTCATGCCCAATGCCATTGTGGTATTTGCAAAAGGCTTATTCATTCCACTAATATGGTTTGACATCAGGGATGTGGAATTTTGCTGGATCTTGCAGTTGTGCAAGGTTTTTGGCAATAAGCATCTTAAAAATATCTTCATAAGAGTCACCAAACTTAGTGAATTGTCTCCTTTCCTTTTTGGACTTCTCTTGATATCATTGCTTATGCTCTTGTTGATTAGAGGATGTTTGAAGCTTCATAGCTTGAACTAAATAAATGTAGGACACCTTGGTCCTTTGGTTGGTTAGAGTCAACAACTCCTTCATTGACAATTTGTTTATTTTTATTCCAGTGCAATTTCTTTCCTTTATCTTTATGATTGTTGTTATTATTTTTACTATGGTTGTTCCTTTTTTTAGTCAAAATACCTTGTTCTTTTAAACAATCCTCTATTCTACATGCGGTTTTGACCATAGTGTCGAATGAATCAAAGACCATCTTTCGAATCTCATACCGCATCTCAAGCACTAAATTACTAACAAGGATATCAATCCTTTCATCCTCAAGAATAGTCCTAGAATAGCAGGAGCACAAACGTCTCCACCTTTGTAAGAATGTAACAAAGGATTCCCCTTGATTTTGTTTTAATTTGCACAAATCAAGCATGGTGACTAACCTTGATAAGTTGTATGCAAAATGTTGAACAACTCTATGTACCAGTCATTTAAAAGTTTTGACGGGAGGGGTAATGTTGGTAAACCACTCCATTTCTTGGCCCTTCAGGCTCCTTGTAAATAATCTCATAAGATATGAGTCATTATAGTGGAATTCAAAACTCATAATGTAGAACTGACGCACATGGTCATGTGGGTCACCATTATCATCATATTTTTCATATAGGGGAATTTCAACTTTTCTAGGAAAATCGACCATACTCACACTTTTATCAAAAGGATTAGGACATATGGAATTCAAGTTGAAGGAACTCTTAGGAGCCATCATTTTCTCCATCATCTTCTTAATTTGCTTGATTTCTTCCTCTTGTGAAGGGTTTTGTTTCTTGATTTTCCTGTCTACATCAAAGTTGTAAGGGACCCTTGCACCCTTGTTGATCAAGCTTTCCAAGAATTGATCCTTATTTTTCTCAACATATTTTTCCACATATTGTTGAAATAGTGGTTCTTGTTACATTCTCATAAAATCATGAGCATAAAAATTGGCACTACTTCCTCCATGTTGAGAGCCATGATGAGCTTGTTGGGAGGGTTGCCTTGAGTATCTAGGAGATGTGTGTCTCCTATAATGTGCATGTTGCAAAGTCCCTCTTCCTCTAGGACTGGGTGATCTTGAAGGAGTCCTTGACCATCTTCTACTTCTTGGAGTTCCTAAGGGAGTAGATGGTGGAGAGTTGGTTCCACTGTTGGTACCCCTATTGTTGAGTTGTGCATGAAGTTTTTGGGCTAGGAGCTGATCTTGTTCTTCTTGTGTGGCTCTTCTCTTTATGTACAACAAAGCTTTCCTTTCAGCTTCTAGTTGTTTAAGATTTTCTTCTTTGGTAGCTTGTTCATTCAAGAAAGCTTGTTTTTATCACTCAATGCTCTTTAACCTCTCACTTGTATATCATGAGGTGTCTCTAAGTGGAGAAGTTGGTCTTGAATGTCTGAATAAGTTAGCTGCATTAACATGAGCATCGCTAGATTCATTGTTTTGGTCTTCATGTTGTGACCATGCATCTGAGTGAGCTTGTCTATAATATCTTTCAGCTCGTTGGTGAGCATGTAGATATCTTGTGTTGATGGGAGGTGATTCAGGCTAATTATCATAAGAAGATTCACCAAACATCATGTTACCCCTATGTCTTTGGAAAATGTCATCAAGAGTTTGATCCATTGCTTCTCTTTGCTATTTAGTGAAGGTGTAACTCATATCCATATTCGATTGAGAAGGTGCTAAAGAGGTACTCAATTTTCTATAATTGATCTCTAGGTCAAACCAAACTTTAGACTCACTCTTAGGGGATTGATAAAAAATGGGTTCTTTTCCCTTTTGATGTTGATGAGTTTTGACTAAGGGCAACTGATTGAAGACAACTTGAGGTCACTTTCCTTGACTAACTTGGTACCTTGTTGTAATTGACATGAAAGAAAAAGACCCTTGGTGATAAGATGACCTCACAAAACATCAATACCAAACTAAGATAATAAAAGTACTCAATTGTCCAAAAAAAAAAGATGGTGAGATAGAAAATTGCAAAAGGTGTAAACCAACACTATCAAAGAGGTGCTTAATCAAAGGATTCCAGTATCCTTGCACATATGAACCAGGAGGATGGATTTACCCAAATTATATAATTGAAACTGATTTTTGATGGAAGTGAATTTGGACAAAAGAGGACTAAAATTCTCCAAGAATGTTACCAACAAATCTAAAGATATACTTTTTCAACAAGGACAATTTTTTAACTTGGTAATTCCACACAAGATGATTTGTAAAATCAAAGGAGACTAATCCAAGAGGCCTAAAAATAGGAACTCAAGGTACAAACAGGTTTCCAATAGTAGAGTAAATCACTCACTTAAAAATTTGGTTAACTAAAAGAGACTGAAAATGGCTGAAACTAGACAGACTGCAGAAAAATTTTGGGCGATAATTTCCAAGAAAATAGGGTGATAGTTTATAACGAGGTGATACTTCTCCTTAAGCCAGGTGATAGTTTCCAATAAGCCTGAGCGATACTTTCTAGGCAGGCGGGGTGATAGTCCAGCAGGGGCAAACTATTGCACTATATTTCTCTCCACAAGGTGCGATATTATTGTAGAATTGTACGACTCTTGACCAGTGAAGTGCAAAATCTCAATTTTTGGGACTATTTGTTCAAAATTTTTATTTTGAGGGTTGATTTTTTCAATTTCAATCACAATGATAGCAGTAAATTGATAGGTTTGCAAATAGTAAGGGATCAAACATGTCTTCAAACACTTGAAACAAGTGCAAAAGCAACCTTGCCAAGACAAACAATTGTGATATCAAAATTGAAAAACCCTATGAATGCTACCGAGATATTGAGTATGCAAGAAAATTTACATAGGTATAGCACAAAGGGAACACTTCAAGAACTTACTATCCTAAAAAGACAAGGCTCAGTACCTAACAACTTGGCCCATAAATTGATGCTCCATTGCCTCACACAAAGTGGTTGCCCATAATAGGTATTGGCTTTGTCATGGAAGTGCCAAAGACACAACCAAAGGAACACATATGGTGAGTAATCTTGGGGTGATCCAGGTTATTCCACTTGGATTAATCCTTGCACCAAGAAGCTAAGTAGCAAAATAGGGTGGCTTCTATCTAATGGTTCTTAGTAAGGGCTTCTATTCATAGCACCCCTCTTGCTCCTCATAAAGGACTAGGACCTCGCGGCCTCAAGAGTACCTTAAGCCTTCTTGCTTGACATTTTCCTCATGGTCACAATCCCACAAGATACTCACATCAAGTGAAGACAAGTACTATGTCTACCAAGGTTTTGTGTCCTTGATAGCCTTGAATTTATAGTGGGTCAGAATAGCTCAATATTAGCTTGTCCCCACTTGGGTCGTTCCTCTTGATTGCTCAAGAGTAGGCCTGCTAAAGGATTGTAAGAACTAAACAAAAAGTGGATCAACTTGTGAGGTTCAAGGTTTTTGTTTCACCACAAGGGTGAAGAGCATACTCCCCTATCTCAAAGTCTTTCCCAAACACACCAAGAAGAGTTCAATTACACTTTTGCTTCCAAAATCCCAAGATGGGTCAAGATTTTTTGGTTCACCACAAGGGTGAAGAGTATACTTCTCCTACCACCTCAAAATTCCTTCCACAAGATATTATGTTCCTATGAAATGAAACAACTAGTAATTGCCACACTTGAAATGTAATAAACAACAAGCACTTTTTTTTTTGTATTTTTATGCTTTTTGGGCAGCACTACAAAAACTGTTAGTAGCCCTTTAGATGCAATTTTGGCAAATTTTTCAAGCAAATGTACCTACAACCACAACTTGTTAGGCCCACAAGGTTAGCAAAATCCAAAATCTAAATAGAATCTCCAAATGAAATCTATCTAACTGTAGCAAACTAAACCAGCAAGCTAATTAAGTCTAAATTAGGCCAAAAGGATGCAAGAAACAACTCCCTGTTGGGTACAGGTGATAGCATAGATACCAAAAATATCACGTGATACTTTATAGTATACTGGGGTGATAATATATTTTTGGGCGATACTTCATCTTATACCAAGCGATAATATGTTTTGAACAGTGCGATAGTTCCTACAATAGCCGAGTGATACTTTAACTGGTAAAGTATCATGCCGCTATATAAGAAATTATCATGTGATACCTAACAAAGTATCACATGATATTCTAAGCCAAAAAACCAGAAAGCCAAAATTAAGCTAGAAACTTGCCGAAAAATTTATAGAAATGCAGAAAATTAAGGACAAAACACTAACGCTCTACCCCACGGTGAGTGCCAAAAATGTCCACCTCAAATAGTGCACTTCTCTAAGTCATTATATCCAAGGGAATCCATGAATAGGAAACCTTAGAAAGTGGCCTAGAGCTCTCTATGCATGGAGTTACAAGATATTAAAATTGCTCTCAGCTAGAGCTATTAAGCTAATGACCTTGCTAGTCAACCACACAATGAGAGATTCAAATGAAGACAAGGGCAAGAATGCCAATATCCCCAAGAATCAAATGAAATGCAATGCAAGCCTGATTAATATGAGTATGGAAGTATGCAAGCTATGCTATGAAAATGAAAGTACAAGCTAAGCTATGAAATGGAAAGATACAAATGTTACAATCCTTCCTATTAAGCTAGATGAAGTAATCTAAAGCTTGAAAGGAAATCTAAACTATGAAAGCATAAACATGAAGCTACTATGCAAGAATGAAACTAGGAATGGAATGTAGATGCAAAAGCCAAGAATGCTCCAAATCTTCAAAAGCTCCAAAGTGACCTAGAAAACCTGTAGCATAACATTAGTATTCAAAAGATGCATATGAAAATGAGGAAGAGAGCTCTTCTTTTATAAGAAATGAGAAAGAATGGACCATGGAGATTAAAAGGAAAAAGATTTAATCAAGGGTGGAGCTTAAAAGAGGAGAAATCCATGTGCACAAATATCTTCCAATGAGAAACTAAGGGTTGACTTTTGTGTCCATATGAGATAAAAAGTGTTTTTTCTCTTTTTATAAAATAAGAATAGTGCTTTATTTGTGCAACTTAGGATAAGAGGAAAAGTGGGGGCTTTTTATTTAATAAAATGAGAGGAAATATTCCTTTTAATTAAATAAAGACTTAGGATGAAATGGTTAGCCCAAGGAAAATAATAAAAAATGATTGAATTAGGATTTGATCAAAGAGATTGATATTAAGCTGAAAATGTTGATTCAGGAAATTGATAAATTGCTGAATGGGGGCCCAAAGTCTAGGCGACCATTTTATGGTGCATACAATACTTATACAGATAAAGCTTTGCAATGGTATTTATCTTTACCTATTTACTCTATTAATTCCTTCCATATTATTGCTAATTCCTTCATTCAACAATTACAAAATAATATTGGAACTCAAATTTCTTTGATTGATTTAATGCATTGTAAGAAAAATGTTAAAGAAAAGGTTATTGACTTTATTGGTAGATTTATACATTTGTATGCTCATATTTATTACCTTGTGCCTGATCATGATGTTCAACATATTTTTATTTCTAATTTACAAAATGATATTAGAGATAAGATTCTCCTTACTAATTATACTTCCTTTTTAGATCTTTGTGTAGTGCTTCACCACTATTAGTTACAAGTGAACCATCTTGAGAGCTCTACTCCAATGGCTCTTGCTACTGTAGATAAGAGTGATGCCATTGTTTATAAAAATAAGTTCTTTAATCCTCACAACAACATAAATATTAACAAATCAACAAACATAGGTGATGATCAAGTTGCCACTACATCCAAATGTACAACTAATTTTTTGTGTATCATTTTAATCATAAGTATATTGCTTCTTTATCTAAACCATTGTATGCAATGATGGTGAAGTTAATTAATGATACATTCTTAAACATCCCCTATCTATCCTATTTACACTATAAAACCAATGCCTAAGTCATTTGATCAAAATCCTTTTTTTGTCAATACCATCATCAACCTGGTCATGATACTCAAAGGTGTTATGCTTTGAAAAATTCTATTTAAGACATTATTAATTCAAATTCTATATATGTTGATGCTGAGGTTAATAATATGAATAGGTCTCTAGAACCTCTTAAACATAATTTACAAATTTTCACCAATCCTTTTCCTTCACATTCAATAAATTTCATTAATCAACCTTCTTCTCCAGTTACCAACATTAGTTATGATAATAAGGTGGAAGAAGATAATCATGTGGTTAATTATGTTGAGTCTCAACTTCAACATTTTCCTAAACCTTCATCTCCTATCACCTTTGATGACTATTTTATGTTTAAAGAGCCTAATGGTACTCTTTAAATTACTACTAGGGTTTCTCATATCCCTTCTCGTGGTATTTTGATTGATCTCGCTTCCAACGTGAATGTTATCACTAAAGAGATTTTTTTAGTAAAGGATTGCATAACGATAGCTATGATACATCTACTATTTATATTCAAACTTGTAATAGTTTTCTATATCACCCTCAAGGTTCTATTAATCTTCATGTGACTATTTCTAGTAAGGTTGTTTACACTACCTTTGTTGACATTCCTACTTCAGATCAATTTTAGGTTAAGCTTGGCATTGCGTGGATTTTCTCCATGAAAGATATAAACTCTCCTATTAATAAGTGAATAAAGTTTCCCCATAAAGGATAAGTTATCACCATTAACCATTGCCTTTAGAAACCTTCACGTCCTCATGATTGTGTTGATATAGATTTCTTTTGGCCATCTCTCCCTTAAAAAACTACCTAGCTTTCATGATCATCTCTTTTGATCCTATCAATGTTACAAAATAGAAAATATTCTTGTTATTATTCTTCCTAAAGATGCTACTCCTAAAACTGTCTTACCCACCCCACCTATTCCCCTACCTATTATTCCTCAACCCATAGCCATTCCCTCCCTAGAACCTATGATTGTGGAACCTAATCCTTCAAGTTTATCTCATAAAACCATTTGTAACCAACATGCTTGTTAGTGTAAAAAAAACCTTCAAGCTAAGGCTAAGGCACATGCCCTTTCTTCATGCACAACATCTACCTCTCAAACTTTTCCTTCCTTAGATCAACCCATGCTTGAACCTTTAAATGAAGTTAATCAAAATAACAATATGAAAAAGTATAAACATGATGATTGTGTTCATATTTTAGATTCTATTAATATTTATATGGAAGACAATCTTGATGATGATTCTAATGCACATGTTAGTGATGATGAATATGAAAATATTTATATTGATTATGATTGTCCTCACATGCTTTCTATGCAACTTACAATCACTCCCAGTGAAGAGTGCAATGACTCTCACCAAATTCCTTGCTTGGATTTGGTTGTGGTTCTTATTCTGTTGGATTTTTTTCCTCTTGCGAGTTTCTCACACTTCCCTAATATTTCAGATTTATATGGGGAAAAAATATGGCATGCTTGATGTGAACTTCTCTACCATGGTAGTCCTTTTGTTTTGATGTTGTATTTCCCCCGTGTTGTGCTTTTTTTTTAATGTATTTTGTCTAGATTTCTTTAGATAATTCTTGACTTCTCCTTTGGCAAAAGATGATTAAGTAGTTGAGAACATTGTGAAATTATTATATTTTTATCTCTCCTATTTTGTTTCTACATATTGTGTTCTATATGTTCTATTATTTGTAAATGTCCCCTTGTGTATACTACTTGGATGCTTGTGACATTGTAGTACTAATTCTTCTTGGTCTCTGTGTTGCAGGCCCAAAAAAGGCTCTGCTTCATATGTCTTATGTGTTTTTCCTCCATTGTGTTTTAGTTCTACTTCCTTTGGGGAATTATTATATTTCATAATTGATATAATATTACATATTATCATATGATAATACACACCCCAAAGTTAGTGGATCCCTTCATGTTCTCTCTTCTATCATGTTTTCATTTCACTTGGAATGTTCTCTCCTAGGGGAATTTCATAGTGAAAATGGTCTTTTTGGATGAATGTACACTTTTTCTAAATATATTTCTATTTTTGAGGCATTTCCAATCTCCTTAACGTGGGGGTATACAGTCCGCTCACTTTTTTCACACAGGCACATTGGTACTTTTCTCTCCTCTATCAAACTATTGATAGTTCTTAGGGACTCTTTTCTCTTTTGGACCTCTCTTTGGATTACTGACAATCTAGGAAGTCCAATCCTTATTTTGATCCTTCTTGCGACTATTGATAGTCAAGAAATCCTGGTTGCCTTTTGATCCCTTAAGGACACACACATCCTTATGCTTAGGTTATTTTTCAATTCTTGTTTTGGGACATGGATCTCCCTTGAAGTTTAATCCTTTGATGAGTTGACTAGCATTCAAAACACACTTTCTACACCATTTCAATTCCTCTTTGATAGGTTTAATAGCATGCTACATAGACTTTCTATACCATTCAATGCTATCTTTTGTTGTGTCCTTTTTATTTTGTTTCATGTAGATCACAACAAGGAACACTTTATTGGGAAAGTTGGTTACCCTTTCTTGTTAGTGACATCTCTCTTATTTTTTCTCTTTGGATGTGATGAAACCTCAAGTGTCTTGGGGGCTTCACAATTTCTTTATATCCTTAGCCATAATAAGATCAACTTTTGTTTTTTGATCTACCTTATCACGAGTTTGAGGAAAATCATACTCTCGCTAAAGTGGGGGATAAATGCACCATCTTAAAATGGACACACTTCTCATTTAAGACCTTTTCGATCCCATTCCTTATCGCCCTTTTGGACCATGGATGTATTTGTGCTTAGTAATCTCTTTCTCCTATTTAGTCCCATATTCTCCATTTTCAATAATGCAATATCTAAGACCTCAAGGTTAGTTTCTTATTGGCTAACCCTAGAATAGGTCAACCAACTTGTTAGCACTGGTAAAAAATTTCATGGCTGCATACCCTTTTTCCTTGTCTTTGGTTTAAACCCTAGGTGAAAATTTTGAAAATCTAGTCGTTGTAGTGAAAAGCCCTAAAATGCCATGGCCTTGTTCTAATTTTGTGTTACCTTTTTGGCCCACTTAAAAATTTAAATCCGCATGTGATTATTTAAAAGAACTTTTATATTGTTTGGCCATTAGGTTTTTATGTCTGGCGGGGTCCCCCTTAATTTTTCCTAAGTCTCCCTGATTAATCTTTCCTAAGTCTACGAGCCTGGCGGTGTTTTAATTTTTCCTAAGTCTTATGCCTTATTTTTTTCCTAATGTTTTTGGCTTAATGTTTCCTGGGCCCAGTTTCCCTAACACCATCTCAATCCAATGGTTGTCATTAAAGCACAAGGGACGTGTGAGAGGTATGCAAAATCATGACGACCATTGATTTCCTTTATGACACGGTGTTTCAAACTGTGGATCTAAGGTGACACGTAGGTACAAATGGTTGTCCATGATTGGTCCATGTATTAATGTGTTGGTAGTTGTTAGTGGGACCTGGTTTTTGAGTTTGTCAGAGGGTCCTAACATTTCTTAGAAAATCGACGAAGGGTGTATGTTCTTATGGGATGTGTCAGAGTTTTAAGATCATGTGACAACCGTCGATTCTACCTTTTTCAGAGTGGATAAAGTCAAGCGAGTCCACATGCCAGGTGTGCGTAGTTGTCATCTTATCATTGTTCCACATAGTATGATTGGACATGTTGACAGTGGGGCCAAGTTTTTTGAGTTTTAGTAGTTTTGACAATGTTAGAGCATCGACGATCAGCATATAATCTGAAGGGTCTTTTCTGACACTTGCGAACTTAAGACAACCGTTGATCTTCTTGAGGCGGGCGTAATAAAATTTCTCAGTATTTTTGGCAGTGTGGATAACGTTTGGTAGTTCTGAAAAATGCTTGCTTTGTTCGCTAGTTCGTATGATGTTTTGGTGGAGGATCTAATGACTTAGTGATTTGGAAAATAGTGCTCATGCAATCGCTAAAACTTTTAGCGGTGACTTAAGGTATTCTGTGAATTGGTGAAAAGGTCTTCAGTCTCTAGATTGCCAAATGTGACTGGGATAAGTTCATTGCCTTTATTCACTGATTTGGAGAGTTAAGTGGAGGGTTAGGTTTTGTTTTTCAAATAGTATTTCTTTTGTAACCAGTTCGCTGAGAGTTAACCCAAGGTGTCTACATGGGTTAAAGACATAAAGCCCGTGAAACATGAGAATCAGATGGTCAGGTTATAAAGTTGATCTCAAATTGAATTGTGATAACTGATTTGTTGCAAGCGCCATGAAGTGACTATTTTAGTTTGAATTCAAATATTTGAATGCCTTCCTGTGACAAAAAGGACCAAAATTGATTGTTTTAGTGACCGGATTTGGTTAGTTTGGTGGTGCTGATTGTTGTAGTGTGGTCCAGGTGTTTGATGATTGACTACAGGGAATTTTATGTTGCGGGGGAGATGAATAAAGGTGTTTGAGATGTGTTGCAAGGGTCAAATCAAATGGATGTGCATAGAGTTTCATGATCTTTAATACAGTTTCAGAAGAATTATCATAAATGAGGATCATTTTTTAGGGTTTGATCGCTCAGGGTGGTTTGGTTTTCCCTCTAGTGTATTAATTTCTAATATGTTTGAATTTTTTGGTGGGTGGAAACCCTAACCCTTACCCTAGTTATCCGTAGCTTATTTCATCCTAACCTATGAAGGATTCCAAGGTAACCAGGGGTATATAGTATTGAATTATTGATTTTTGAAGGGTTCCAGTTTTAAAGTTCAAAATCAGTCCCAAGTTTCTGGTCCAAAGTTTTTGTAGTAGTTTTTGATTCAGTGTTTGTTAATGAAAGATGAAAGTTGTAGGTCTAAGCTATAGTTTGCAAGTAGGGTGTCTTCTAATTCATTGTATATGCAGAAGGAATTCATCATACTTAATACAAATATCTGGTTCTTATCTCTCCTTTGTGTCAAGTCAAGTAAGCTTTGAGTTTTCTAGCTCATTACATTTTTTTTTTAATGTATGTGTCCTCATTCTTGAGTTCTGATCTAGGATTGGATTAAAAAATCCTCTAGATGGGATATGGGTTTTCCCTTGTCTATGTAAGGATGTTTTGTAAGTAGTAAAGATTAGGATAAATGTATTTATGGCTATGAATTCTCAAGTATTCTCAAATTTGTGTGTCTTTGTGTCTAAGAAATCCTGCCCAATGGATGAGGCACTGGCCTAAATGAGTATTTCTTTTGTTAACATACACTAGTTGAAGTTGTTGCATTCCAAATCCTAAAATCAATGACCTTTTCAAGCTTTAAGTATTTAGTTGTGTGGTTTTGTTACCTTATAGTAATGGAGAGTCAATGAATGTGAAGTTAGCATTTAGTACTTTCTTACTATCAATCTGTTGTTTAGACCCAATTTTTGGTGTGTGAAGTATAGTTTTCACTGGGTTAGGTGCACTCACCTTGGTTTTGTAGAGCTAGAAGTGAAGAGGGAAGTCTTGTCCCTATAGTTGGTCCAGTTACCCTAAGATCCTTGTACATTTTGGAACTCAGCAATCCTAAAATCAACCTAAGGGTATATTGGTAGCCTAATAGCATAAGCGTCCATTTTGAACACCAACAAGATGGCAACTCTACTAGGGACATGTTACACAAGTCTATAATAACCAATAGGTCATCATTGCAGGAAACAAGGTTATTCTTGTCCCTTGTATTGTCAAGCTCATTTGGATATTTGTTAGTGAGGAAATAGTATTGTAAGATTCCCAATAATTTTGGGTGGTGACTCAAACATCTCTATAGTAGTGCTAGTCAGTAGATTATTTACAAAAATGAGTTATAGAGGTACTAGGTCTAAGAGAAAGGAGCATCCTGAAGACATAGTGGAAGAAGGTATTCCAAGCTCTTCTAAGCCTAGTCAGACAAGGGGAGGAAAGAAGAAAAGAAATATTTCTCATACTTAGAAAATTAAAAAGGATACAAGACAAGAAGCTCAAACCAAGCCTAGTCAAGAAGAAAACATTTAAGAATATGAAGAGGTTGTTGATTTGGGATTAAACTAGCATGAGGATGAGTATCAAGTGGGAGATGATGAGTTTGAGACTACTCTCCTAGAATTAGAAGAGATCTTTGAAGAGGTCTATGAATTGGAAAGAAGATTCCAAGAACAAGTTTCTATCAGACAGAAAAGACAAAAAGATAAAGAAGATAGAGTAAGACAAGCCATGATAAGGGCTAATCAGTTAAAGAGGCAGTTGTTAGATTTGGAGGCAATTAATTTTGTCCCAGAGCCTGAAAGAGTAGAGGAATAGCCTGTTGTGCAGAAAACATATGAAATAAATAGGCCTAGAGATAAAGGCAAATAGAAAGGTGTTGGAGTTCAGATCAATGAACAAGTTCAGGTGGAAAACCCATTAGAGAAAAGGTTGAGATTAGATGTAGACCTTGAGAAGGCCAGAAAGGAAAAAGAAATATTAGACAAAGAATTAGAGAAAGAAGAATTGGAGGCTACTACTATAGAAATATGGAAGAAGATTGATTTTCTCAAGCATACCTCAGGACCTTCAAATGCTACTACTTCCTTTTTGGAACAAGGTGGAAATCATGGTAACCTTGCAACTCAAACAAATGGCATTCCAGGTGCTGCTAAAATCCCTCCTGGTTCAGACACGAGGACATCTACATCTCAAGGAATGGACCCACCTCAAGGAGTTCCTATTCATGAAAGGTACAAACAACTTATCATTTTTAGTATTCCTGGTTATCCTAATGTAATTCCTGATGAAATTAGAAAGAAGCTCCCAAAGTTTGCTAGAAATAATGTCATCACATGTGAGGAACATCTAAAGAACTTTATAGATGTAATAGATGATTATAATATTGAGCCCAATGATGTTATAATGAAGTTATTTGTACAATCTTTGATTGAAGATGCTAGGGATTGGTTTAGAGGATTACCCCATGCTAGTATAGGATCTTGGAATGAATTTAAGAATTATTTCAAGGAGCAATATGGAGATCAAACAAATGAGGGTTTTATTTTGAATGAATTCAATAACATAAAGAAAAATCAGAATGAAGAGCTCCTTGAATTTAATATAAGATTCCAAAAGGCTATGCATAGGCTCTCGCAAGTTATCAAATCAGATGACAGGGTATGTCTTGTGACATACCTAAATGATTTTGATGCAAAGATGGGTTACCTCTTAAGGGATAAGAACCCTAGAAATCTTGGGGAGGCTTACAAGTTGGCAATCAACATAGAAAGTAATAGAAGAATATCGGGAAACTTAGGGAGAAGAGATGATTGTAGGCTTCAAGTGCAAAATAAGAAAGAGATGGGAAGGTCTACTAATTCTAAGCCAAAGGAGGAGGATAATCTAAAGTAGATTCTAAGTCCTTTAGAGAGTCTAAAGCTAGATGAAAAAAGAAACAATAGGGTTGCAACAAATGACCGGCCAGCTTCAAATAATTTTAGTAGGTAGCCAAGAATGCAGAATTACCCATACAATACTTAGTGGAAGGATGGAAAGCCCATCTTTCTAGTTAAAAGGGATAGGCCTGATGATAGGATTCCTGATCCTTTGCAAAGAAATTCAGTCAACATGAATGATGATATCCCATGGTGTACTACTTGTCAATCTCCTCATAGTCTGAAGCATTGTGTTATTGCTTTGAATTTATTTGATAACCAAGAACAAGAAGAACAATATGATAAGAGTGGTTGTACAATGACTTCTTCACATACATGGGATGAATTTGACTCTACTGATGAGGAAGAAGAAGAATTTGATGATGTTGGATGTGGTGCAGTAGAGTGTTAGGAACATGTTTCCTTAAGGAGACCCTCTGATGAGGAAATTGCTCAAATCACTATAGACATGGTTACTCAAGCCGAGAGCAATTACAATTTGAGAAATAGGATAGTTGGAGGCACATCTGGTAAACTTGGTAGCATGTTTATCAAGAATTTAGAAAAGAATACACAATAGCCTGAGGAAAAGGAGAAAGATGCTGGTGTTGTCAGTAAGGTTAAAGTAAAAAAGAAGATGGGACTAACTACAATACCTAAAGGTAAAGTGAAGACATTAGAAATAGTTGTTCCCATACCTCAGAAGGAAGATGAATTTGTGCAAAAGGGTAAATCTGACTTGACTATCCAAAAGGAGGATAAAGATGTCACTGAGATTAAGGAAGATATGGGTAACCATACATATGTTCCCATTGATATGACTAAATTGCTTTAAAAAATAACTGTCGAAGTTCCACTTTTGGAAATGATGAGAATAGAAGAGCATAAGGTTAAGGCCTTGGATTGGCTAAATGGTGCTTCTTCAATAAAGGTCCAAGAAATGAATAGAGGTGACAAACATGTGGCTTCTTTAGATGACACACCTGACAGTAAAAATGAAGAAATTGTTTCTAAGATCCCTGAGATATTTTTGAATGCAAATGTTGTGAATGTTGCATTAGGTATAGTTGATCGTTTTTTCTTGTCTCTTATGATAAATGGAAAAGTATTGAAGAACTATATGATTGATTCTGGAGCATCAAACACTTTCATGCCTATAGAAATCATGAAGTCATTAGGACTAAAGGTTGATACACCTCATGGGAGATGCCAAGCTATGGATTCAAGAGAAGTACTAGTTATTGGTACCATTAAGGCTATGCCTTATAAATTAGTAGCATTTCCTGACAAACAACTAACTATGAGTGTTCTTGTAGTTGATATTCCTCCTCAGTATGGAATGCTATTATCTAGAAAATGGAGTGCTTCTATGGGAGGAAGTATTCAATGTGACTTGTCTTTTTCTACTTTTAGCATTGGAGGAGGAAGTGTGAAAGTTTCAAGGGAAGCTAGAACCCCACATATGATTGAGGAGGATGAAGTTGACAATATGAATTGTTTTTTTGACACTAACATTGGTTCTTTCCAAGTTCAGGAGAGAGAGGTGCAAGAAAGGGTCAAGCCTATCCTTCTAGCTGATGATGAAAGTAACATAGTAGAAGGTAATGTCTTATGGAATCTATATTTTGATGGACCAAGTTCAAAGGAAGGTGTCAAAGTAGGAGTGCTATTGATATCCCCAAGTGGTAAGACTTTCAAGTTTTCTTTCACTCTCTTGTTCCCTTGCACAAATAATGTTGTTGAGTATGAGGCTCTATTGATTGGTTTGAGACAAGCATCAAAACATGGAATCAAACATCTTAGGGTGATTGGTGATTCTGAGTTAATAGCTTCTTAGATTAGATCAAAGTATGCATCAAAGAATCAAAGGCTGAAACAATATAGAAATGTTGTTTGGGATGAAATTGAAGGTTTTAGTGCCTTTGGTATTGATTGGGTGGATAGAAGCCAAAACAAGATGGCTGACTTATTAGCAAACATAGCATTAAGGCTAGAGGATATTACCTTTGTAGGGATATCCAAAATTGAGTGTAAGCCTAGGCCTTCTATCCCAGACAATGTTGAGAATTGGCAGGTATTTTCTGATGATCAGGATATACTAAGGTTTTTGCAGTGTGAATCTCATTTTGATGGTTAGGAGATGGATTTTAGCACTTATGTTGACATCAAAAATGGAAAATAAAATGTCCTTGGGAAGGAAGTTTTGCAATTAAAGTCAAATAGGATCTCGAGGGGATTGGTTTCTCTTGAGAGGGCATTTGATGATAAGGAAAGGACTTGTTTTTCTAAAAAATTTAATAAGGTCAATGATTTGGAAGAAATAAATTTAGGAACAAGTCAAGTACCCAAAAATGTTTACATAGGTAAATGTTTGTCCCAAAGAACTAGTAAAAATATGATTGATCTTCTCAAAAGATTTAGACATGTCTTTGCATGGTCTTATGATGATTTGAAAGCCTATAGAGAAGATCTATTCTAGCATGAGATACCACTGAAAGAAGGAACCAAACCTTTTAGGTAGAAATTAAAGCTTGTGAACCCTACCTTGGCACCAAAAATGCAAGATGAACTCAAAAAGATGATGGATGCTGGGATCATCAAGCCTATCAAATATTCTACTTGGGTGTCAAACTTGGTTCTAGTCATAAAAAAGAATGGTGACATTAGGTTATGTGTTGATTTTAGGAACTTGAATGTCAATTCTTTGAAGGACAATTATGGTTTACCTAATATGGAGAATATGTTGCAGAAGGTTACTGGATCAGAGTTAATGTCCATGATGGATGGTTTCTCTAGATATAATCAGGTCATGGTGAAGGAGTCAGAATAGTTCAAGACTGCATTCACTACCCCTTGGGGAACATATGTTTATGTTAGAATGCCTTTTGGTCTGACAAATGCAGGACCTACTTTTCAGAGGGCTATGGATGTGGCCTTTGCAGACTTCATAAAAAAAATTCTAGTGCTATATCAGGATGATCTCACAACATATTCAAATAAGGAAAGTCAACATTGTGAACATCTTGAGAAAATTTTTATTAGGGCCTTGGAGTATGGAATTTCCTTGAATCCAAAGAAGTGTTCCTTTGGTGTTGTGGAAGGAAAGCACTTGGGACATATTGTGTCCAAGGATGGAGTGAGAATTGACCCTGAAAGGGTTATGGCTATAGATAAGTTTTCACCACCTAGAAAATTTAATGGAATACAATCTTTCTTTGGGCAGGTAAATTTTCTAAGGAGATTTGCTACAAATTTTGTAGAAATCAGTATCCCTATCTCTAGGATGTTGAAAAAAGAGGCAAAGATTGAATGGAATGAAGAAGCAGATGAATCTTTTAGAAGTATCAAAAAGGCCATCAAGGATGCTCCATTTTTTAGGACACTTGATTATGGTAAGCCCATGTAGATATTTTCTTTTGCTTCTTGTCATATAGTTGCAGCAGTTTTATTGCAAAAGAATTCAGATGGATATGAACAACCCATATCATTTTTTAGCAAGTCCCTACAAGTAGCAGAATTGAAATATGATATTACTAAGAAATAGGCTTATGCCCTAGTTAAAGTAGTCAAGGCTTTTAGATGTTACCTTGTAGGAGCTAAGGTGGTTTCTTATGTTCCTAGTGCTGCAGTTAAGGATATATTGGTGCAACAAGAAGTTTCAGGGAAAAGATGTAGATGGATCAATAGGATCCAAGAATTTAATATTGATATCCAGATTACAAAGTTGGTAAGAGGCTTAGGTCTTGCAAAATTAATGGCACACAACAATTTAATTGCAAATCATATAAATGTGTTAGAAGAAGAATAAAGGCCATATATTTGTGATATGGATTATTGTGACTGGTACAAGGATGTTATTGGTTACTTGCAGAGATTGATCCTCCCCCCTGAGATGGATGAAAATAAAAGGAGAACTATCAAGTTGCAATCTACAAGGTATGCCATTATACATGGTAAGTTGTGGTGGAGAAGCAATGGATTATAGCTAAAGTGCATAGACCATGAGAAATCTAAAGCTTTGTTAAAGGAAATGCACCAGGGTGATTATGGAGGACACTATATGGCAAAGACCACAGCTCACAAGATCCTTAGGTCTAGATTTTGGTGGCCTACAGTTTTCAAAGATACATATTAGTTTGTAAGAAAATGTGATGCATGTCAGAGATTTGTTGGAAAGTTGAAGTTTAATGGAAATTTTCCACTTTGACCTATTGTAGTTTAGGCTCCTTTCCAGAAGTGGGGTATAGAATTTATTGGAGAAATTCTGAATAAGTCTAGTGGTAGACAATCTTACATACTAGTGGCAATAGACTATTTTACCAAGTGGGTTGAAGCTATCCCTACTAGAAATGCTACTAGCAAAGTGGTGACAGAGTTTGTAATGAAAAATATCCTTACCAGATTTGGTTGCCCAGAGGTAATTGTGGTTGATAATGCAATGTGTTTTAGATCATAGGAATTTAGTGATTTTTGTCAGCAATATGGGATACACATTTCATTTTCTTCCCCATATCATCCACAAGGAAATGGTCAGGTTGAGTCCAGTAACAAAAGTTTAATTAAGATTCTCAAGAGAGTATTGGACAGAAATAAGAAAGCCTAGGACTCAAAGTTATGGTGGGCATTATGGGCTGAAAGGGTTACTATTAAGAAGGCCATAGGTTGTGCTCCATTTGATTTAGTATATGGAATAAGTGCTAGATTTCCTCAAAATAATCTATTACATATGTATAAGTTCATCTAGGAATATGATGAAGATTTGAATGATGAGATGAGAGTAAGAATGGATGATCTGATCTAGTTGGAAGAGGTAAGGAGAGATGCATGTGAAAGAAATGAAGCATTGCAGAGATAATGTAAGAATTTATTTGATAGAAGGGCTACTTAAAGGAGATTTGAAGTTGATGACCTTGTCCTAATGTGGAATGCAAGGTTAGAAGATAAGGGGAAGCATGGAAAATTTGATCCAATTTGGTTTGGCCCTTATCTTATTGAAAGCAAGTGGGGGACAGATTCTTATGTCCTGAAGGATTTAACTGGTGGTACTTTGGAATTGCCTATTCATGGACAATTCCTAAAGTTTTACTTCTCCTGAACTATCTTTTCCATGAGTAGTAGTTTAGGTTTTCCCTTGTATAGTCATCTATTTTTTCTTTTTGGGTCAAAATTTTGAGTTGGTCTGCTCTTCCAAGAGATTCTAGCTTGCTCATTGTATCTGCAAGAGATACACATCCCTGAGTATGAGCCACTATTAGCACTGGTAAAAATTTTCATGGTTGCATACCCCTTTTCCTACCCTCTGCATCCTTTTTCCTTGTCTTTGGTTTAAACCCTAGGTGAAAATTTTGAAAATCTAGCCATTGTAGTGAAAAGCCCTAAAATGCCCTGGCCTTGTTCTAATTTCATGTTACCTTTTTGGTCCACTTAAAACCTTAAATATGCATGTGATTAATTAAAGACATTTTATATTGTTTGCTGGTTAGGTTTTTATGTCTGGCGGGGTCCCCCTTAATTTTTCCTAAGTCTCCCCGGTTAATCTTTCCTAAGTCTACGAGCCCAATGGTGTTTTAATTTTTTCCTAATGTTTTTGGATTAATGTTTCATGGGCCCAGTTTCCCTGACACCATCTCAATCTGATGGTTATCATTAAAGTGCAAGGGATGTGTTAGAGGTATGCGAAATCATGATGGTCATTGATTTCCTTTATGACATGGCATTTCAGACTGTGGATCTAAGGTGACACATAGGTACAAATGGTAGTCTATGATTGGTCCATGTATTAATGCATTGGCAGTTGTTAGTGGGACCTAGTTTCTGAGTTTGTCAGAGGGTCTTGAGATTTGTCAAAAAATCAATGACAGGTGTATGTTCTTATGGGATGTGTCAGAGTTTTAAGATCATGTGACAACCGTCGATTCTACATTTTTTAGAGTGGATAAAGTCAAGCGGGTCCACATGCCAGGTGTGTGTAGTTGTCATCTTCTCATTGGTCCACATAGTATGACTGGACATGTTGACAGTGGGGTCAAGTTTTTTGAGTTTCAGTAGTTTTGACAATGTTAGAGCATCGATGGTTGGCGTATAATCTAAAGGGTCTTTTCTAACACTTGTGAACTTAAGACAACCATCGATCTTCTTGAGTTGGGCCCAATAAAATTTCTCAGTCTTTTTGGTGGTTTGGATAATGTTTGGCAGTTCTCACAAATGCTTGCTTTGTTCACTGGTTCAAATGATGTTTTGGTGGAGGATCTAATGACTTAGCGATTTGGCAAACAATAGTCACGCAATCCCTAAAAGTTTTAGCGGTGACTTAAGGTATTCTGTGAACTGGCAAAAAGATCTTCAGTCGCCAGATCACCAAATGTGACCGGGATAAGTTCATTGCCTTTATTCACTGAATCGGAGAGTTAAGTGGTGGGTTAGGTTTTTGTTTCATGAATAGGATTTCCTTTTTTTCTAGTTCACTGAGAGTTAACCCGAGGTGTCTAGATGGGTTAATGACATAAAGCCCATGAAACATGAGAATCAAATGGTTAGGTTATAAAGTTGATCTCAAATTGAATTATGATCACTAATTTGTTGTAGGTGCCATGAAGTGACTGTTTTAGTTTGAATTCAAATGTTTCAATGCCTTCTTGCAATAGAAAGGACCACAATTGATTGTTTTAGTGGCCAGATTTGGTTAGTTTGGTGGTGTCGATTATTGTAGTGTGGTCCAGGTGTTTGATGATTGACTGTAGGGAATTTTATGCTACGGGGGAAATGAATAAAGGTGTTTGAGATGTGATGTAGGGTCAAATCAGATGGATTTTCATAGAGTTTCATGATCTTCAATATAGTTTCAGAAG
The DNA here is from genome assembly GCA_027943335.1 of Chamaecyparis obtusa. NCBI lineage: Eukaryota > Viridiplantae > Streptophyta > Pinopsida > Cupressales > Cupressaceae > Chamaecyparis > Chamaecyparis obtusa. Next base: position 160,004 of record BSBK01011478.1, read on the forward strand.
AATTATCATAAATGAGGATCATTTTTAGGGTTTGATCACTCAAGGTTGTTTGGTTTTCCCTCTAGTGTATTAATTTCTGATATGTTTGAATTGTTTGGTGGGTGGAAACCCTAACCCTTACCCTCATTATCTTTAGCTTGTTACATCCTAACCTATGTAGGATTCCAAGGTAACCAGGGGTATATAGTATTGAATTATTGATTTTTGAAGGGTTCCAGTTTCAAAGTTCAAAATCAGTCTCAAGTTTCTAGTCCCAAGTTTTTGTAATAGTTTTTGATTTAGTGTTTGTTAATGAAAGAAGAAAGTTGTAGGTCTAAGCTATAGTTTGCAAGCAGGGTGTCTTCTGATTCATTGTATATGTAGAAGGAATTCATCATACTTAATATAAATATCTGGTTCTTATCTCTGCTTTGTGTCAAGTCAAGTAAGCTTTGAGTTTTCTAGCTCATTACATATTGTTTTTTCTATGTATGTATCTTCATTCTTGAGTTCTGATCTAGGATTGGATTAAACAATGCTCTAGATGGGATATGGGTTTTCCCTTGTCTATGTAAGGATGTTTTGTAAGCAGTGAAGATTAGGATAAATTAATTTATGGATATGAATTCTTAGGTATTCTCAAATTTGTGTGTCTTTGTGTCTAAGGAATCCTGCCCAATGGATGAGGCAATGGCCTAAATGATTATTTCTTTTGTTATCATACACTGGTTGAAGTTGTTGCATTCCAAATCCTAAAATAATTAACCTTTTCAAGATTTAAGTAGTTGGTTGTGTGGTTTTGTTACCCTATCGTAATGGAGAGTCAATGAATGTGAGGTTAGCATTTAGTACTTTCTTACTATCAATTTGTTGTTTAGACCTAGTTTTTGGTGTGTGAAGTATAGTTTTCACTGGGTTAGGTGCACCCGCCTTGGTTTTGCATAGCCAGAAGTGAAGAGGGCAGTCTTGTCCCTATAGTTGGTCCAGTTACCCTAAGATCCTTATACATTTTGGAACTAACCAATCCTAAAATCAACCTAAGGGTATATTGGTAGCCTAAGAGCATAAGCGTCCATTTTGAACACCAACACAACTCAACCTATTCCCTATTTTTTGTGAGTATTGGGCCTATTTTTGTCTCAAGAATTAAATTCTTAAAATATGGTGATCTTCTCAGCTTGCTTTATTTTCCCTCCCAAAAAATAGTATAAAAGGAATGCTAGGACCCTCATTTTGTAAGAAATAAGAAAAATGAAGCATGAATGGATGAAAAAGGAATTAGATGCACAAGAAAGAAAGGAGGCCAATTTGAGCATTCAAACATTCAAGCATTAAAGCCTTCAAGTCTTCAAATATTCAAGGATTCTATGTGGGAATATTTCCTCTTTGAGATGTAGCATATTTTTGGCTATCAAGGGAGGAGATATACATTAGGGCATTCATCACCTTCTTCATTTGATTCACACTTAAATTTATCTCTCCATGAAGTTATTTTGGTATATCCATAACATTTGTGGATATTTCCTACATTGTAAGCTTATGATCAACAAACAAACACAACAAAATCCTTATTGACAAGGGTTTATAAAAGCAAGGTGAATATTTACATTTGTCTTGTTTCATTTACACATTTACATTTTAATTCAAGTTTTATTCCTCAATCTAGGGTTTTACCAAGGAAAGCCCTTATCCACCCCTAGCCCAAAACCTAGTTTTCGATATGCAAGATTAGGATCTTGGAATTGCAGGTATAGATCTAGAAGCTGTAGATAGGGATCTACAAGAAAAGCTTGAGTTGATTTCATAAAATGTATTGGGAACATGGTGACATGGTTGACCTATTCCTCATAGCCTAATATTTTCAACATTTTATGGGTTTTCAGTCGTGATCGCAAATCTAAAGTTAGAAATTCAGTTACAGGTCTAGAACAATAGTTTTTAGAGTCAGAAAACATATTCTTCAATATACTTCAAGGTGAGCACTTCATTATCTCTTTCACATCTTAATTGTGTTGATTTCTTATATTTAGAACCTAGATCTCTATTGCTTATCTTGGTAAATCTATTACTTCAATTTTATAAGTACACTTACACAACCCTAATCAAATCTTACATTGAATGAAAGAGGACTTTCTTGTGTACTTCCTTAATATAATTTGGTTTTAGCAAATTTTCATCCATTTATCTTCTTGGTTTTTCCTAATCTAACTTACGTTATATTAAGAGTTACACTTGGAAGCCCCTTTTTCTCTTCTATTTTGAATATTAGTGTCAAAATGTTTAATTAATGAATAAATCTCACATAGTTTATATTACTAAATTTATCAACACCATTTTCCCAATAAAAAATATGAGAAGGATAACACAATTATGATGAAGGATTTATAAGGACTGATAATGAGGTTACAAAATTTACCTGTGATAAGGGATAATTATATACAAAGGGTTGCTAATGAAGATATAATAAGAAATATGAAAAATGGGGAATGATATGAGCGGAAATGAAAGAATACAAAATGAAATGATTGAATATGGAGGGTAAATGTAAGATATAAATGAAAAGGTTATCCTAAGGTTGCAAAAAGAATCCAAGGCATGTTTTGAAAATACATGTTTTGAAAAGTCTATGACAATGTCTATGAAGCAATTTTGATCATTTCAAAATGGGTTTGAAATAGTTTTGAATTCTTTGAAATGGTTTTGAGATAATTTTGAGTCTTTTGAGAAGGTTTTGAAACTTTTGAAATGTTTGGAGGTAAGATTTTAAATATTGAAATTTGTTTAAACTCCCACATAAGAAAATTCAAATAGAAATGGTTGTTTTAACCTTTAATTCACTTAAACACTTCACAACCTAGGCTTCAAGACAATATCCACTGAATTCCCACTCTAGATAAATATAAGCCATATTTATTTAGAGAAGATTTCCTATAATCTTGGAGGCATAGTCTCCCCCTTACAGTGCACTCACTTCTTAAGTACACCAAGCTTTATAATCTAATGGGGCATCACTTCCCAATGAATCACTATCTCTTCTAAGAACTATGAGAGAGTGGGATTCCTTCATGAGCATCGGTATGCCCTTGTGTTAGCAAATAGAAGGGTTTTGGCCACTACAGTAGTGGTTTTTAGTTTGGGACATCCTGTAAGAGGTCTCCTAGCCTTTAGAACTAAGGTTTTAGGCATCTCAAGGATGCTAAAGGAGAACTATCATGTGCAACCATTCTATTAATTGGAATTTTGGTCACAATTACACATGCATATATAGCCATTTTGTTTCATGAAAGCGAGTGGAGAGCATAAATTATTTATTTCTTTTTGGGATTAATAAAAAAAATTCTAATGCACCAAAAACTTCAACTAAATATGTTCTTCATTTTCTAATTAGAAAGTAAAGTATGATTCTTTCCCTTCCTAATTAAAATTATTGAAATTTTCTCTTAACCAATTATGAAAGGAATTATGATCAAAATAAGACAATTTTTCATCCCTTCTTAATTAAAACTAGGTAAAAATTGTAGGGTTATTTGATCCATCTATTTAGATATAAGTGAGAATTTTTGGGTTCTTTGATGTCCATAATTAGATTTTGTAGAATTTCTAGTTCATTCACCACTAATTAGGCTATATGAAATTTGTAGTTCATTTATCCTCCTAATTAGGCTATGTGCAATTTTTAGTTCATTTATTCCTCTAGTTAGGCAATATGCAATTTATTGTTCATTTTATAGACCAATTAAAAACTATGATTTGTTGCATGTTTAATAAAGGAAAGCTTATAAATATCACAAACTAGACTCCCAAATGCATAGATCTTCTTCATGTACCTACAAAACACATCAAAAACAAGAAAAATTCATTAGAATTGCATGTTGACTTTAGGTTCACTAAATGAATGTGAGGAAAATAGGGAAATATGCATGCTAAGAGAAACCATCAAACCATAAAAGCACATAACAACATCACAACTTAACATTATAGCTATTGAAATGAAAGGTCATAAGCATAAAAATAATTAGTCAAACACCCCCTTTAAACATTTCTCTAATTTCTTTCTTAGTTCTCCAAGTGGATTGATGTAGCTCTCACAACAAACACACCTAACCATGAAAGCAATTTGACAAGAATCGTGAGAATATTTGAAAGATGATGGTTAGAAAATTAATGGAATTTGAGCTCAATTTATAGAGTTTGAATCCAAATTCATGAAATTGAAAATTTGATGCACTATTGGGAATATGTCATATTATGACACATGATGACAATTAGAAGAGTTGCGTTTTGGTATGCGCAAATCAAGTGCATTTTAAAGGGATAGGGAAAGGATAAATTAATGAGAAAATATCAAAGGAACATGATGGATAGAAAATAAAAATGGAGGCTAATTAATAGGGATTGGATCCCATGTGGAAAATTGAGGGAATTTCTAAATTTAAAAACTCATTTATTCTCATAAATTAATAAACTGGGATTTAAAATTAATAAATCACATAAATCAAGAATTAGCCAATTAATTAATATGAAATTAATTAATTGAAAAACTTGGGAATGATAGATAAATAAATATAATTTATTTATCAAAGCTTAGGATTTGGGAAAAATTAGGAGAAAACTAGTGGACTTTGCTCAATTTTAGATGATATTGATGCAACATTGAATTGATATTGGTAGTTTTGGTAAGGATATGAATTGATTTTGATGCTTTTGAAATAATTTTGAAAGTGATTGATTAGGTAAAAAATGAGGCAAATTAAGGATAAATATTAGTGTTCAATTAAATAAATTCAATGTTTAATTGATGAAGAATGACACAATGTAGACATATGATAAAGACCATATGCACAACAAAGGAGAATAATTAGAGTATGGAAAACAACATTCTGATTGTAATGCAAAAATGTCAACACATAGCACCACTTGTGTGTACCATTTTTTATTATCTATAGAGGCAATTATGGTGGAAGAAGATTGGACAAAAATCAATAAAATAAACTGCATAAATTATATCATTTCTTATATTTTTAGAGTTACGACAATTTATTGATGAACTACAACTGATTTGGAACCAGAATGAAGAATCTGTAATTCAAGATTACTAAGAAGTTGGTGATTAGATAATGCAAGATGATTAAATCAATATTATGTTGTCATTGATGTCAACTAGCTTGACAGTACTTATTTTGTAAGTTACTATACTGACACATCTGAAGAAAGGTGAAAAGAGATGAACAAAGAAATCTACATGAGGAAGATGTACATGTTAGATGAGGATGATGAATACACTGAGTAACTTATTGATGAGTCTATGACTTGATGGAATTGACTTTATTATGTTGCATTCATCTATGATGAAGAATAGAGCTGAAAGACACAAAGCAATGTTGTCGGTAAATGAAAGCATTTCAGTATACACCGATGGAGTGTAGTGTATACCAAGCATAGTGTTAACCGAGCTTGTGTTCACCGACAAATTTCTTTGTTAACCGATGAGAATAGAATGAATTAAATGATTAGTTTAGCCGATAAGAGTGATGAGCTATAAAGTCTATGAAATCAAGGTAACAGATAAAGTTTGTTATGAAGATCGATGGATAACATAATTGAAGGAAGATCTAATGGAGTAGATTGAAATGAGTTATTGACACATTAGCCGAGGAAGCTTTAAGTGGCAAAATTAATGAATGTGATTAAGCAGCAAAATCTGATGGACAGAAAGAAAATGATTTACTCATTTATATAAGAGACTAGGGTTTCATTATGAAACTAATGTTGGAAGAAGAAGTTATTGTAGAATTATCACATAAACAAGCTTCATGCATTCTGATCATACTGGTTAGTAAGGACTGAGCTGCAAAATAGTTACCAAGCTACAAAGAGCAATTACCGACTGATTGTAAGTTGATATAGTGTTGAATCTGAAGTGCAATATTGATCAAAAAGATTTGTATGAGCTAAATATTGGTCTGTAATCTGTAATTGAAGTTGTATTTAGGAAGATCATTTACTATTGCATATTTAACCATTGTAAATAGTCAAAATCTCTTAATCGAGTAGACTCTGAAAGTCTTATGATGTATCATTCATAGAATGAACATTTTTATCCTATCAACCCCATAGTGAATGCTGGTTGGATGATAACAGCTAGTCTAAAATACTCTAACAAGGTCACACTTGAAAGTGTGTTTGTAAACCTTTAATAGGGTTGGGTCTTCACCAACCTCACTTCAGAAGAGTGAACATTTTTGGGTTGCCGGTCCTAGGTGGTTTTTCCCTTTACAAGATTTCCACATTAAATCTCTTGTGTTATGTGTTGATTGCAATATTTGTTTGTTATCATACTTTCCATATTACATGTTAGATTTGATTGGTAATAGTTATAATTATTAGACTGATAATCAGTAAATGCACAGATAGTAAAAGTAATTATTGTTTATCGAGTAGCAGAAATTGAAGAAGTTGTTTTGAGTTATACATTTTGTTTTGGGACACTGGATAACTGATTCACCCCCCCTCTCAATTATTCTAACAATTGGTATCAAAGCTGTGGTTGCTTAGAATAGAGTTTTATGGAATTAAGCAAAAAGATCTCAAGATGTATAAGAGGGAAGTACCAAAATTGAACAAAGAGAACTTGATAGTATGGAAAAGCCAAATGTTGTTGCACATATCTGGAATTGGGAACTCAACTGTAGATATGATGAAGAATGGCTACATTGCACCACCCACTGGTCCCTTAACCCTTGATCAACTGAGAGACAAGCATGAACACAATATCACTATGATGGATCTTGTTGCTACCTATACTAACACTAAATTTGAAGACATTAAGGGATGTACTACTTCCAAAGAGATGTGAGACAAGCTAAATTTGATATACAGTGCAGATTTGAATGGTAAGAGAGCCAGAGCAGAAAGTCTAAGAGGTCATTTTGATGATATGAAGATGAAAGAAGGTGAGAACATTGTGCAATATATAAACAAAATGAAAGAGGTAGTACATGCTATTAGAGTATCTGATGGATTCATTGATGACAAAATAGTTATAAGCAAGATTTTGAGAACTTTATTGCTAGTTTATGCGATCAGGATCTCTATAATTCATTAAACAAGGGCCATATCCAATCTTACCCTTGACACACTGATTGGTAAGCTTACAACCTTTGAATTAAACAAATTTGACAATAGTGTTGTTCCCCCTATTGAATCCTCTTTCATGTCTTCTTTGAAGATTGGTAAGTCTAGCAGGAAAAATAAGAATGATGATAGTGATAGTGACACCGATGATGAACTTGATGAGCTTGAAGCTCTTATGGCCACAAGATTACCCAAAGGAAAAGGAAGATATAGAGCTAAGCTACCTTTGGCATGCTTTAATTGTAAAGAGGTTGGCCACATTGCTACTAGATGTCCACAAAAGAAAGATGATGATAGATCCAAAGACCGATCGAAAGGAAACTATGGGAGAAGAGTCAACAGAGGCTACCGATACAACAAAAGAGATAACTAAGATAGTTATGAAAAAGGGAAAAAGGTATGTTACATAGCTGAAGATATTGAATCTGAATTTGACACTGATGATGATGTAGAAGTAGTATTTGTTTCCATGAAAGATGATTCAGAGGAAGAAGAGAAACATGAAGAGACAACACTAATCTCTAGAGTAGACAAAAATGATACATGGATCATAGACAGTAGCTGCACACATCATATGACTAGTGATGTAGAAAAGTTTGATCAACTTATTGAATACAACAGAGGATCTATGAGAATGGTAAATGATGTACCTTGTATGGTAAGAGGCAAAGGTTCACTAATGATCATTGACAAAATAAAATGTGAAAATGCATACTAGGTAGATGGATTGAACTATAATTTGTTAAGTGTGGCTTAGCTAAACAATTCAAGCCACCGACTTGCTTTTGAGAGTAAAAAGGTGAAGATTTATGATGATGGAGGAAGACTTGTCGAAACTAGTACACAATCTAGAGGTAATCTATTTAATCTTGATATGGATCAGTCTTCTTGTTTGTTAATAAAGGATGAAGATGCATGGTTGTGGCACAAAAGGTTATGCCATGTGAACTTTGACAACATGATCAAAATTAGTAAAAAGAGAAGAGTTAGAGGATTTCCTAACATGTCAAAACTTGATCATGCCATGTGCCATGAATTTTAGAAAGGTAAGATGACTAAGTCTAGCTTCAAAAGTAAAGACTACTCAACAAAGAAGATACTTGAGTTGGTTCATACTGACCTATGTGGTCCTATGAGAACTTAGAGTTGTTTTGGCGATAGATACTTTATTCTTTTTGTTGATGACTATACTAGACTGATGATTGTTATGTTCCTGAAAGAGAAATTTGAGGCTTTTAAGATGTTTAAGTGGTATAAAGCTAAGGTAGAGAAGGAAACTGGAAAAGAAATAAAATGCTTAAGATCTGATAGAGGAGGTGAATTTATCTCTGATGAATTTACTAATTTATGTAATGAGCATGGAATTAAAAGATAGATCTCTGCACCGAGGACACCTCAGAAAAATGGCATTGCTAAAAGGAGGAATAGATCTATAATTGACTATGCTAGAACATTGATGATACAAAAGAATGTTGCTCAGACATATTGGAGGGAAGCTATTAGTACAACTATATATGTTCTTAACCGAGTACAATTGAAGGAAGCCAACTGAACACCTTATGAGCTATGGTTTGGACAAAAACCTACTGTAGGTTATTTTAGGATCTTTGGAAGTAAATGATTTATTTTGAAAGATGAGAGAAATGGAAATTTTGATTCTAAAGGAGATGAAGGGATATTTCTAGGATATTCCACTACAAGTAAAGCATACAAATGTCTGAATAAGGTTACAAATAAGATAGTTGAAAGTACTAACATTCATGTTGATGAGTTTGATGACAAGAACATAGAGGAAAGTACAAAGGAGCCAGAAGACTATGGTAGATTCACTTACATTGAACATCTAGAGTATCTACTAACATCACAAGTTGTGACAATTGGTCAACAGGGAAACAATGCAGGACAACAGGAAACACAAACTGATGAACAAGATGGAGCTACTAAGCAAGGAAATGAACCTGATCAGGATGAGCAAGAAAGGAGAAACTGAGTTCTAGCTAGTTTTGTCAGAAGACATCATTCTGAGACACAAATCATTGGAGACAGACATGCTGGAATGCAAACAAGAACCAAAATAAGATAAGGTACATGTCTAGTTTGTGAATTTGAACCTAAAACTGTGAAAGTTGCATTAGAGAATGAAGAATGGGTTAATGCAATGAAGGAGGAAATAGAGAAAATAGAGAAGAAAAAAACCTAGTCCTTAGTACCCCTACCAAAAGACAAGAATGTTATCGGTACTAAGTGGATATTCAGGAATAAACTAAATGAAAATGGTGAAGTCACAAGAAATAAAGCTAGATTGGTATGCAAGGGATATGCACAGGAAGAAGGCATTGACTATGGTGAAAAATTTGCACCTATTGCTAGATTGGAAGGAGTTAGAATGCTACTTGCATATGTTGCACACAAGAAATTCAAATTCTATCAAATGGATGTGAAGGCAACATTTCTGAATGGTATACTTGAAGAAGGGGTCTACATTGAACAACCTGAAGGATTTGTTGATCTAGACAACAAACACATGGTATGTAGATTACATAAATCTTTATATGGATTGAAGCAAGCACCAAGAGCATGGTATGAAAGACTCCATACTTACTTGTTAAGTATTGGATTTTTTATAACAAGTGAAAACAACAATCTATACATGAAAGGTGACATTGATGACATTATTATCATTACTAAAATATTTGTAGATGATAATATTTTTGGAGGTTCAGATCATATGTGTAAATCATTTTCTGATGAAATGAAAAATGAATTTGAAATGCCTATGTTTGGAGAGATTAAGTTCTTTCTAGGACTACAAGTGATTCAGCAGAGTGATGGGATGGGATATTCATCACAAAGTCTAAGTACATAAAGGAATTCTTGAAGACATTTGGCATGGAAAATGCTAAACCTGTGGGAACACCGATGGATACTAGATGCAAATTGACAAAGGAGGATGAAACTACAGAGGTAAATCAAACACTTTACCAATCCATGATTGGTAAATTAATGTATATAGTTCACAATAGACCAGATATAGCACATGATGTGGGAATTGTTGCTAGGTTTTTTGCTAATCCTAGAGAATCTCACATGATAGCTACTAAAAGAATCCTTAGATACCTAAAGAAAATAGAGAATTATGGATTATGGTATCCTAAGGAGGGAAAGTTTGAACTAAAAGTTTACACTGATGTTGATTGCGCTGGAAATGTAGATGATAGGAAAAGCACCACCGGAGGAGCATTTTTCTTTGGTGAAAGACTTGTAACCTGGAAAAGTAAAAGGTAGGCTTGCATTTCTCTGTCTATAGCTAAAGCATATTATGTTTCTGCTGCTACTAACTATTCAAACATTGCCTACATCAAGCAAGTGTTGCAAGGGATGAATGAGGTAATCATTGACCTAGTGATCATATATTGTGACAACACTAGTGCCATAAACATCTCAAAGAATCCTATGATGCACTTGAAAACAAAGAATATATCTATTAAGTATCATTACTTAAGATAAGAAGTGCATGAGAAGCAAGTAAAGTTAGAATTTGTTACATCTAAGGAACAACTTGCAGATATCTTTACAAAGCCTCTACCGAAGGACACATTTGAATACTTGAGGACTAGACTTGGGGTCCATCCCCTATCTATCGGTCACTAAGGTGATCTAGATGTTGCATCAGCCTACTTTTATTAGGAGATCATTCATGTTGATGTAGCATATTTCACACTTTGAATCATGTTCACGGTTGTGATTAAGTTTGAAGAACTGAAATAGATTGAGATATCAGTATACAGAGATATAGGGAATGTAATGGACAATAGAGAGTTACTTGGCTAATGAAGAAAAATTTGTTTTTATTTTATTTGGTATTGTTGTCAAAGGGAGAGATAAATAATATGAAAGGGAAAGAAATTGCACCAATGAGAACTATCTGAGGTAGAGACAATCTGGAAGGAAAAGAGCATTGAAGATCAATTACTAAGAATAGAAGCAGGAATAGGAGAACTGCAAAGAGCATTACAAATGTTGATTAATGTAGTGATCAAACATATTAAGTCTATTTGACTTACAACATTTGTTTACAGAGTTGTAGAATACATGTTTGGTATGTGTATGGTACATTTCATATTACTTGAGTTGCCATCAATGCTAATGGGAGAGATTGATGAACTACAACTGATTTGGAACTAGAATGAAGAATCTATAATTCAAGATTACTAAGAAGTTGATGATTAGATAATGTAGGATGATTAAATTAGTATTATGTTGCCATTGATGTCAACTAGCTTAACAGTACTTATCTTGTAAGTTACTATACCAACACATCTGAAGAAAGGTGAAAAGAGATGAAGAATAGAGAAATCTACATGAGGAAGATATACATGTCAGATGAGGATGAGGAATACACTAAGTAACTTATTGATGAGTCTATGACTTCATTGAATTGACTTTATTATGCTGCATTCATCTATGATGAAGAATAGAGCTCAAAGACACAAAGTAGTGTTGTCGATAAATGAAAGCATTTTAGTATACACTGATAGAGTGTAGTGTATACCGAGCATGGTGTTAACTGATCTTGTGTTCACCGATGCATTTCTTTGTTAACCAATGAGAACAAAATAAATTAAATGATTAGTTTAGCCAATAAGAGTGATGAGCTATAAAGTGTATGAAATCAAGGTAACATATAAAGTTCGTTATGAAGATCGATGGCTAACATAATTGAAGGAAGACCTAATGGAGTAGATTGAAACAAGTTATTAACACATCAGTTGAGGATGCTTGAAGTGGAAAAATCAATGAATGTGATTAAGCGGCAAAATCTAATGGACAAAAAGAAAATGATTTACTCATCTATATAAGAGACTAGGGTTTCATTATGAAACTAATGCCAGAAGAAGAAGTTACTAGACAATTATTGCATGAACAAGCTTCATGCATTCTGATCATACTAGTTAGTAAGAACCGAGCTGCAAAATAGTTACCAAGCTACAAAGAGCAATTACTGATGGACAGTAAGTTGATACAGTGTTGAATCTGAAGTGCAATATTAATCAAAAATATTTGTATGAGCTAAATATTGGTAATTGAAGTTGTATTAAGGTAGATCATTTACTGTTTCATATTTAACCATTGTAAATAGTCAAAATCTCTTAACCGAGTAGACTCTGAAAGTCTTATGATATATCATTCATAGAATGAACATTGTTATCCTATCAACCCCATAGTGAATGTTGGTTGGGCAATAAATTCTAGTCTAAAATCCTCTAACAAGGTCACACCTAACAGTGTGCTTGTAAACCTTTAATAGGGTTGGGTCTTCACCAACCTCACTTCAGAAGAGTGAACATTTTTGGGTTGTTGGTCCCAGGTGGCTTTTCCCTTTACAGGGTTTCCATGTTAAATATCTTGTGTTATGTGTTGATTGCAATATTTGTTTGTTATCATAATTTGCATATTACATGTTAGATTTGATCGGTAACAGTTATAATTATTAGAGAGATAATCAGTAAATGCATAGACAGTAAAATTAATTATTGTTTACTGAGTAGTAGAAATTGAAGAAGTTGTTTTGAATTATACATTTTGTTTTGGGACACTGGATAACTGAGTCACCCCCCCTCTTAGTTATTCTAACATTTATATGGAAATGTACGACCTAGTAATGGTATAAAACCAATTTGAGTTGACATAGATTTGAGTATTCCTTCATTTACACCTAGTTTGGAAAGATTTAAATGAGTTCAAGCTCTAATTTTTTGAAAAGAATTCTTTTGGAGGAGAATTTCCATTGGTGTTTTGATCAAAGAAAATTATTTGGAGCAGATAATTACTAGTAAGGTGATTTTTTCTAAGACATAATTTTGAAGAGGAGAATTACTATTGCCAAATTTTTAGAAGACATTTTTTGGAGAGAAGAAATGGGGAACAAGAAGGCAAGACAAAGTAAATCTGCAATAAAATGTCACCTTGTACTGAAGAAATAAATCGTGAAGTTGCATTAACATATTATTATAAAACCAAAGAAGGTACATGGACCTAGACCTCTAATTTTTACATGCCCAAATTTTATGGACCTATGTTATATTTTTCTCTAATTTGATTTATTTTTATGCATGTAGCTAGAAATAAACATGGTCAACGTGAAGGAGAATGCCAAGTAGGAGGGTTAAGACAAGCTAGAGAAATGCACACTAAAGAAGGGTCAAGATCACTCCCTATGAGAGATCAATAAATTGATGTTGGAGAAGGGTCAGGATCACGTGCTCCTACTTGTATGGATGAACTTATAGATCTAGATCATAATGTAAAGAGAAATATTAATTATAGAAAGTTAGATCATTTAATTACAATCGATATGGAGAAATTGAGATCATTTGGTAATGTTTAACCTTTAAGTATTTTGAAGAAGAGGTCAATGAATAAGATAGAAAGATAAATATTGGCTATATTTGATAATTTGAAAACACTTGAACAAGCCCAATTTCCTTGAGTTGTACTTATAAACAAAAAGTTGGAAGAGGCATTAAAATTATTGGGTATAGACAAAACATCAAAGAAGATAAAATCTGTCGACATGCAAACTAATATGATTGAAAATTTTACGAAAGGTTTGAACCAAGTAGGGAAGCTATCTTGAACTAAAGATGAGACCATTACAAGAAGAGTTATGTTGACATCCATTCTAGGTAACACTATGCCCTGCAACAAATAAATATCTTTAGTTTCATCTCGGATTGCTTTTAGTAGGAAAACAATATGATCATGATATGTTAAGAGGAGAATGATTTTGAATGATAGAACCTTGGAAGGAAATTGGGAAATCATGTGTAGAGGTCCACATTCTGATAGAATTGATGAGGGAATCAATAATTTGGTCACAATATTTTTAGAATGATAATAATCATCCTTCATCAAACAATAGAGATGCTTTCAGAAATAGAGTTGTAGTTAATCAATATGAACATCATACAAAACATTGGTTGGACACAACATATCATGAAATGTATGTGTCATTTTGTAGTTCAAATCCTAATATAAAGATTGGGAAAACATTATTTGACCGATTGAACCTATATTATGTTAGGACAAACAAAGTGTTTTAAAACCTTATTGTTGTCATTATCATATTAAATTTGATCTCTACTATTAGGTTTTTTGAAAGTTTGAAGAAGACAATTATGATTTTGAATATGCTCCTTCTACTAGACAAAGTGATTTTTTCTCATCTATTTTATGTAAAAAAGGAGATGATGAAGTTGGTCAAATAAATTGCATGAAAGGAATATGTGAAACATGTGTTGATTTGGATTTTTTTCCTTTGAGAATGAAAACATTGATGTAACAAATATGGTAAATTGCAAGCATTAAAAATATGTAAAGAATGAAACAATTTTTGGCAAAGAATCTAAAAGATTAGATTATGTGGAAGAGGAACTAACTGTTGGAGCATTTATGGACAAATTTTTAAAAATTGATTCAACCCTATATTCATCATTCTTTTTTTTCAAAGTGGAAAGCAAAAAAATTCCAAACACTAAGAGATAATTTCCCACTTGGAACTATTCAATCAATTGTTAATTTCGCATAAAACTATTTCTTTGTTCATGAAAAGGCAATTCAATCATAATACTATTTTTTAGAAAAGATTACTATTATGGTATATATGTTTTATAGACATGCATAGTTAGATTTAGATGGTATTCAGAGAACATTTGAAGCACAAATCATCAAGAATAAATATCCTTTTTATATAAGTGATGATAAAGAGCATGACATTCATTATGTAGAACACTTCTTCAAGATGTCTTTTTCAAATTTGAAAGAAAGACATATAAAAATTGATAAACATTATATTTGGTCAGATGGATGTGTTAAAGAATTCAAATCATCCAGACCATTTTATCTAATATGAAGAAATCATCATAATAAAAATATACCATATGTTTGGAGTTTCTTTGAGAGTGGACATGTAAAAGGAGAACATGATGGTGCTGGAGCTTGCATCGAACATGCTCTGTTAAAGTATCAAATGCATTATAAGGGAGTTTATATTAAAAAAATATACATGATGTTATTGAATAGTGCATGAAACATTTTGAATCAAATGAGGATGCCACATCATCACAAATGACTCAAGCAGTACCACAGAGAATTTTGGGAGATAAAAGTTATGCACCTATTTCTAAATTATGCATGTGTGATATATATTTATTCTTCTTTAAATTTTACATTCTTTATTCAAATTTATAAAATGAAATTAATATTATGTATGTATGTGTTTAGGTATGGATAGAAATATTATGCATGGTTGCAAAAGGATAGAAAAGACATGATCTTTTCATTTAGTTATGAGTAAAAAAATTCTCAATTGGACATTGAACACTAGAGACTACTCATACTTTTTTTGTCACTACATTCTTGACAACTATGAGGAATACATCAATCGAGAATGTGGTGTTGGATATTGAAAATGCTTGGGGAGGTGATTGAGAAATTTAATATGTTTAATCACTATGTTACTGAATGGGCACTCATACTGTTGTCATCTATGTTTTGTCACCAATGTCAACATTGTTGGAAACAATTGTCTAAATGAAATTGCTACTCAAATTATGTATTGTCTTTGATGTCACACTATGTCATAGTCCATAGCAATCAGTTCCTACCGAGCTCAGTCGCTCTGCCAGATAGGAAGATCAGTGCTTACCGAGTTCAGTCAGTTATCAAAGAAAATTAGCATTTACCGAGTTCAGTCGGTCGTTAAAGGAAATTCAGTGTTTACCGAGTTCAGTCGGTTGTCGAAGAAAAGTTAGCATTTACCGAGTTCAGTCGGTCGTCAAAGGAAATTCAGTGTTTACCAAGTTCAGTCGGTTGTCGAAGAAAAGTTAGCATTTACTGAGTTCAGTCAGTTATCGAAGGTAAAGGATTGTCGGTGTTTACCGAGTTCCCTCAGTCTCCGAAAGATTGTAAAAGTTATGGTCACCGAGCACTATCGGCCCTTGAAGGATTTTTGCAAATAAAGTTTTCTTAATTCAGCCGACTGTTATACTAAGTAATGTCGATTTGACAAATCTAAAATCATATAAATAAAAGGTCAAATGTGAAAAATAAATAAGATATACAGTAGAAGATTTACAGAAGAAAGACAGGAAAGGTGTGTGCGAATTTGTGAAGGATGTTCAGATATCCTTGAGGTGCAGCAGAGATTTATTCAATCAGGAAGGATCACACTTATGCAGAACAGAGATCTGTAATCAGCAAGGCAGTTGCATTATTATACAGGTCATTTTCATTGTTACCTTTTTATCATTGTAACAGTGAATTCTAAATCTCTTAACCGAGTTGGTTTAACAACCATATTGTAAATCCTCTAACAAGGTGACAATTCCATTGAATTGTTTTCAAGACCTCTTACCAGGCCACTCCTAGCAGGGTGATTAAATCCTCTAACAAGGTCACACCTAATAGTGTGTTTTGTAACCTTTTACCGGGTTGGCTTCTAACCGGGCATCACTTCAGAAAAGTGAAAATCAGTATCTAGATACATTGGTGGTTTTTCCCATATTGGGTTTCTATGTTAAATCTTGTGTCTCTTGTGTTCTTAATTGCTATCTTAATCTTATACATGTGCTGATGAATATCTAAAGATAATTTTGCTAATACTTTTTGCATCTTCAAAGTTACTGCAATCTATTTACCGAGTGCTAAATAGATAATATTCATTAAGATATCCTAAGGGATCTGGAAGGAAATAATTGTGAAGTGTTTTATGGTTGACTGATTCACCCCCCCCCCCCCTCTTAGTCACTTCATCCATATTCCATCAAACATATGTTTCTATGAGGAGATCAGGATGGTTACCATAGTGTATGAATGTTTAAGATGTTGGAAATATAGAGGAGAGTTCACGAAGGTGTTTTGATCTTATATCCAAGATTGCATCATGTAATGTTTCATATTGGATGAGTTACAAATGTTTTTGTGAAGACTAGTCACTAGATTGTAACAGTGAGAAATGCCAAAGTTAGTCTCTGTGTTTATGGTATATCTTCTAGATGATATCAATTCAAGGTATGTGAGCTTGAGGGAGGACAAAAAAGGTACTGAAGGATGTTCATTGGCTAGCACAAAGTAGGGAATTCTTGGTCACTTCATGTGTGGAATTTGTTTAAGAGAAGACTTATTTGGAAGCTAACTCAAGAGATGTAATGTGCATTTTATTTTGCAAATGTAAATTAAGGATGTCGGTCCTTAATTATTGTAATAAAATCATTTTATAATTGTTTTATATGTTGTGTGTATCATAGAAAGGGTTTATGTAGTTATTTATAATTAGAAAATGCTTAAGATCCAACCTCATCATGAGAATTGTCCAAGGTATAAATGTAAGGTCTTTTCTTTGGAAAAGACATGGATAAATAAAAGGGAGATATAAAGAGGTGGTGAAAACTATGAGCTTGTGTCTGTTGTGTGTAGAGTAGAGGTTTACTAGTGTATTTCATTGGAACTGATCAAACAAAGATAGTTGCTGCCAAAATAGTTCAAAATGTTTGTGTATTTCTTCATATGCACTTGCATTGTGAACAGTGAGTTCTGAATAAGGATTTAACCTTCTTTGGGAATTGAGCCTTGGGTAGTGAGCCCTCCATTTCTTCTTGACTCCTAATAGGGTTTGTCCTCTAACAAGGAATATCTACTATAATGTTTCAATAAGCTCCTAATAGGGATAAATCTTCTAACAAGGATACTATACTCTTAGTACATCATTTGTGGGTGCTAGTTCCCACCGGGGTTTTTTTTTAATCTTTAACAGGGTTTCCTCGAGACCAAAATATTGTGTTATTCTATTGGCATTCATTATGTTCATTAGATCTGGTATTGTTACTACTTAAAGGTTAAAGTTTAATAATCTTCCATATAACTAATTCAGCCCCCCGTCTCAGTTGTATTAAGGACTATTATTCCTAACAATTGGTATCAAAGCTCGTGGTCCTTAGAGAGAAAGCTTAACATCTTGAGGTGATCTTGGAGATGGCACTCTATAGGAAGGATGGTCCAAAATTTGATCATAAAAACTTTGACAGTTGGAAGAACAAGATGCAAACTCATTTGCTATGTTTGGGTGTCGATTATTGGTTGATCACAAATAATAAGGTGGTTATAAAGACTAAGAGTGATTTGGCATTAGCTCCTAATGATGAAAAAAATGTATTCTCACACAACATGGTCACAAGAGAATCACTAATAAGCGCACTATCTGAAAGTGAGTTTAAAAAAGTTAAGTACTTGGATTTGACATATGAGATTTGAAGAATATGAGAAGCTTTATATGAAGGAGAAAAATATACCAAGAATGTGAAGTTACAAAACTAGAAAACCAAGATGGAGAAGCTACAAATGGAGGATGATGAAAGCATTAGGGCTTATGTTCAAAGGGTTACAAAAGTTATTGTTGGAACAAAAAATTGTTGAGGCACTTATGGGGAAGAAGAAGTCGCAAAGATCCTTAGATCATTAACACCTGTATACAAGTTCAAGGCTATGTCTATTCAAGAGACTATACCCTTAACACTGAACTTTAGTAGAGAAATGTTGATTGCAAAGCTAACTATCTTTGAGGCTACTGAAATGGGAGATTCGGTACCTAAAGTGGAATTTTCATTCAAGGAATCTGCACACAAGAAAATTTATGCACTTCCAAGCACCAACAATGAAGACCTAATAGAAGAACTTGGTGAGTATGTTGAGGAATGGGAATAGATAATGGAAGAGAAAAGAAAGATGGATGAACTTATTGCACTGATTTCTAGAAGAGAAAAGAGAGGTAAGGGAAAATTTGAAGGAAAGTTACCCTTGAAATGTTTTTCATGCAATAAGATAGGTCATTTTGCATCTAGATGTCCTACAAGAGTTCCTAAGTACAAACCTAATTTCTCCAAGCTTAAAAGGAATAAAGAGTGTTATTATGCTAGTGCAGGTATTTCTAATGATGATGATTTAGATTACGAAGAGATTGGATTTTTTGCTATTAGAGATGAACCAATGCATGAAGAAAAGGCTTTAGTATCTCATGTTGACAATAAAATTGGATGTATTATAGATAGTGG
Source organism: Chamaecyparis obtusa (assembly GCA_027943335.1). NCBI lineage: Eukaryota > Viridiplantae > Streptophyta > Pinopsida > Cupressales > Cupressaceae > Chamaecyparis > Chamaecyparis obtusa. The sequence continues at coordinate 179,224 of BSBK01011478.1, forward strand.
TTGTTCACATCATATGACTAGAGATAGGAACAAGTTTGTTAAATTAGTGAAGTATGATGGTGGTGTTGTGAGATTCAGAGACAATCTTCCTAAATGTATCATAGGAGTAGGATCTATTAATTTGGATGGAAAAACTAATACATACAATGTAATACTTGTTAATGGACTAAAACATAACTTATTGAGTGTTGGATAGCTAAAGGATAGGGTATGTGCCAGATCATGATATGCCAAAACGTGGCGATGTGAAAAAGAAGTCCTGATTGATAGAATGTTTGAAAAACAACTATAACTTTCAAACAATATAACCTTTTTGAAATCTAAAATATACATCACATTCTATGCTTCACCTAATACAATAATAATAAACAATTCTTTCAATTTGATGAATTTTAGACTAAGTTAAGGTGGTCAGACATGAGAGTTTTTATATTCAGAAAAATCATAATTAATTATTTACTAGGACAAAAAATACAAAAAATTATACATCACATCCAGACATGAGTCTAGTAATTTTATCTAGAATCTTATAAAAAAATATTATCATTTGATTTTGTTTAATGTGGTTAGACATACACCTACTTGTTATCTTTCTAGTCCTAATTGATAGGCTTTTTGAAAAATGGCTTTAACTTTCAAACTATATAAAAATTTTAAAATCCAAATAATGTGTCACATTCTATGCTTTTCCTACTACAAGAAAAATAAAAAAAAATTTCAATTTGATAAAATTTAATCTAAGTTAATGTGGTCAAACATGAGAGTTTTTGTATTCTATAAAAGTTGTCGAAGAAAAATCATGATTAATTATTTACTTGGAAAAAAATTACAAAAAAATATGTGTCACATCTGTACATGAGTCTACTACTTATATCTAGAATATTGTAAAAACAAAAATACTATTCAAGATTGTGTTTAAGGTGGTCAGACATACACCTACTTATTTTTTTCTTGAAATTTTTGTACTACTACATTTAAATTTGAAATTTTCAACATATAGAATAATTATTTTTCAAAAAGGGCCTAGTATCTTAGAAACTAAATTTAATTTTCTACAGATTCTCTTCTTACATACTTTTGATATAATATTTATAACTTGTTCAAATTTTTATGTCAACTTGCCTAAACCTGATTTTCTAAATTTTTATTTCCACTTAAGGGCCTAGTTTGGCATACGATGATCCTACACATACCTGATAAAGAGTTTCAATTAATTTTTGTTAGTTTTATCAAAAGTAAGGTAGGTAAGGTGATTACAACTGGTACCAAATCTAGACATAATGTATTTGAATTAAATACATTCAGAGCCTCTTATTTTTTTGTGAAGGTAGATGATAGTTGGTTATGGCATAGAAGATATTGTCATGTTGATTGTGATAATATTGTGAAAGCAAGTATGACTAATGTAGTAAGATATTTTCCAAAGATTGTGAAACCATTTAACACTGTATGCAAAGAATGTGTTATGCAAAAACAAACTAGAAGAAGTTACAAAAGAGAAGCATTTACATAAAAAGGAAAGTTGGATTTGGTACATACAAATCAATGCAGACCTACAAGGACAAGATCATACTATGGTGAAAGGTATTTCATACTTTTTGTTGATCATGACTTCTCTAAAATGATGTGGGTTACTTATTTGAAAGAAAAAGAAGAAGCATTTGATAAATTCAAGCTGTTCAAAGAAAAAGTAGAAAATGAATCATGTTTAAAGATTAAGTGTCTAAGGTCAAATAGAGGTGGAGACTTTACTTTAGACTTATTCAATTCACACTGTGAAGAGCATGGAATAAAGAGAGATACATCTTCTCCTAGCACTCCACAACAGAATGGGATAATAGAGCGAAGGAACAAGACTATAATTGATGTTGCTAGGATAATGTTGGTTGAAGCAAATGTATCTCATGTACATTGGAGAGAGGCTATGGGGACAATAATGTACACATTGAACAAAATTCAAATCAGAGAAGGTACAAGTAAGACTCCTTATGAATTCTGGTTTGATCATACTCCTATTGTAAAATACTTTAGAATATTTGGTAGTAAGTGTTATATCAAGAGAGATGATGAAATAGGAAAGTTTGATGCTAGAAGTGATGAAGGAATTTTTCTTGTTTACTCTACCAAGAGAAAGGCCTACAAATCTTTCAATTCAAGATTAAGAAAGATGATTGAAAGTCAGAATGTGAGGATAGATGAAAAGTTTCAGATACAAGAAAGAATGTATGAAAGTAATCATATTACAGAGATCAAAGAAGCTATTATTGTTGCAGAAGAAGAAGAAGAACTTGTTGTGACAAAATGTGAAAAAGAGACTTGTGGTGTTGACATAAGTGAGGCTATTGAGGTTCCCAAGACTTTGAGGTATGTAAATAATAACCATCCTAGAAATCAAATTATTGGTGATTCTAATCAAGGAGTAATGACTAGATCAAAGGCTAGAGAAGAAATTTGTTTGATTTCTCAAATTGAACCAAAGACTACAAATGAAGCATGTAGAGATGAATCTTGGATAAAAGATATGAAGGAAGAGTTATATTAGATTAAGAAGAATAAGAATTGGGAATTGCTTCCTAGACCTAAAAACAAAAATGTAATAGGAACTAAATGGGTTTTCAGAAACAAATTGAATGAAGAAGGAACTGTTGTAAGAAACAAAGCAAGACTAGTATGTAAGGGATACTCACAGCAAGAAGGCATAGAATTTGAAGAAATATTTTCTCATGTTGCTAGAATAGAGGAAGTAAGATTGTTCTTGGCTTATGCTACATATAAAGACTTCAAGGTGTATTCAAGATGGATGTGCAGTTTGCATTCTTCAAGTGGGATCTTGAAGAAGAAGTATACATAGAACAACCAGATGGATTTCCTCTATGGGAAGATGAAGACATGGTATGCAAGTTGAAGAAATATCTGTATGGGCTGAAGCAAGCTCCAAGGGCTTGGTATGCAAGGTTAGACACATATTTACTTAGGCTCAGATTCAAAAAAGGTGATGTTGAAAGTAATTTGTATCTAAGAACTAGTGATGATGGAATCTTGATAATAGAAGTCTTTGTTGATGATATTATCTTTGGAGGTAATGATGACCTATGTAAGAAATTCTTTAAGGAAATGGAATGTGAATTTGAGATGTACACAATAGGTGAAATGAAATTAATTCTTGGATTTTAAATAATTCAAAATGATAATGGTATCTTTATTTCTCAGACAAAGTATCTCAAATAAATGATGAAGAAGTTTGGAATGGAAGACCATAAACCAATAGGAACACTAATGGTGACTGGTAATAAGCTATCATGTAATGATGAATCTCACTATGTATTCCAAACCAAGTATAGATAAATGGTTGGAGGATTACAATATATGACTCATACCAGAACTGATATTGCTAATGTTGTTGGAATTATGGCTAGATATCTAGGAGAACCAAAGGAGACACATCTAGCTATTGTGAAAAGGATATTCAGATATTTGAAAGGGACAATTGAATATGGCATGTGGTATAATAAAAAAGATAGTTTTTAACTTCATGCTTATACTAACGCTGATTAGGTAGGAAGCATTGAAGACATAAAGAGTACCACTGGTGGTACATTTTTCCTTGGGAAAAAGTTGGTTTCTTTGCTAAGTAAGAAATAAGATTGTGTAGGACAATCTACTACTGAATCAGAGTATGTTGTTGTTGTTGTTAATTGTACTCAAATTGTTTGGATGAAACAAATGTTGAAGGTAATAGGAATAACTTTTGATGATCCTATTGTTTTTTATTGTGATAACACTAGTACAGTGAATATGTCAAATAATCTAGTGATGCACTCTAAAACTAAACATATTTCTATCAAATATCACTTCTTGAGAGACAAGGTGGAAGATAAGGAAATTAAATTAGAATATATTAGTATAAAAAAGAAGATTAAAAATATCTTCACAAATCCACTTCCAAAAGATACCTTTGAATATCTAAGAGGTATGTTAGGGGTTCAAGTCCCTCCTAGTCAAAATTAAATGATGCAAAGATGCATCAGTCCAGAGGTTTTTAGATCCTTATCATAATCTGGACTGGATATAAGGATCTACTCCTCAGGGGAATTGATCATGGAAGAAAGATGTTGGAAAGAATTTGATGACTCATGGCACCCTTTTCCATTGTTGTCAAAGGTCGAGTGTTTGTATGAAAAAATCCCTACTGTATGGGAAGATTTTTTGGTTGCAAAACTTTGGATTGATATAACTTTTAGATGATGGATTTTCCTATATGTTGACATCAATGCCAAAGGGGGAGATTGTTGGATATTGCTAATGCATGGGGAGGTGATTGAGACATTTAATATTTTTAATCACTGTGTTACTAAATGGGCACTCATACTATTGTCATCTATGTTTTGTCACTAATATCAACATATCATTTATGTGAGGAGATTAGGTCGATTAGCACAGTGTACGGATACTATACAAATGTTCAGGATGTTGTGAAGACATATGAGAGTTTAGGAAGGTGTTGTGATCTTATATTTAAGATGGAATCATGTAATGTTTCATATTGGATGAGCTACAAATATTTTGGTGAAGACTGGTCACTGGACTATTACAGTGAGAAATGCCAGAGTTAGTCTCTGTATTTCTAGTTTATCTTCCAGATGACATGGATTCAATGTATGTGAGCTTGAGGGAGGACAAAAAAGGTACTAAATGATGTTCATTGGTCAACACAAGGTACATAACACTTGGTGATTTCATTTGTGGTGTGTATTTTGGAGAAAACTTATTTGGAATCCAACTTAGGAGATGTAATGTGTATTTTAATTTGCAAATGTAAACTAAGGATGTCGGTCCTTAATTTTTGTAATGAAATTATTATATACTTGTTTTGGATGTTGTGTATATCTTAGCAATGGTTTATGTAGTTATTGTTAGAAAGTAAAGATCCCCAAGATAACTGAGAGGGGGGAGGGGGGGGGGGGTGAATTAGTTATCAGATAATTTAACCATTCAACAGCTTTAAACAATATAAGTAATGTACTGATCAACCATAGAAATATAACCATACACAATTGCATAATAACACAAGATATGTTAACTAGGGAACCTCTTGAAAAGAGTAAACCCTGGTGGGAATGATGCCCACAAAATGATGCACTAATAAGAAATTTCCTTGTTAGAGGATGGAACCTGTTAGGAGTCTTACGAAATACATTTAGTACATATAAATCCCTGTTAGGAGATTTCAAATCCTTGTTAAAAGATTCTAACCCGATTAAGAGTTTATGGAAGACAGAAGGACCCATTGCCCAAACAGCTTCAAGGCAAGATCTTTGAACCCACTATCCAAAAGATCTTAGAATTATTCAATAGAATAATATGAAATATATTACCTCCTTCACACTATGGAAAAAATGCACTCTCTGCTACACAAGATCACAATTTCAGATCTCTGTACTCACAAGTCTTCCTTCATCACTGAATTAGCTCTTTTCTTCACTTCATGCATATATTTGCATCTCAATCTTCATAGTACACATTACAATAAGGAAAAAATTCCTTCTTATATACCAAACTCAAATAATTACAAATGATTTGGTCCTCAATTACAAAATAATAAATTCTACATGCTACACACAGAATTCACATAAAACTGTCAGCTTCCAGTTACTGTAACTTTCTCCAAACATATCCTCAAAGTTTTCACTATGAACCACATCATCATTAATGAGTCTCCAAAATCCCTTTAACTATGCAAAATCAGATTCCATCCCAACTAAGAGATATCCTCTGATTTCTGAACATCGCTGCACAGAAACACTGTCTAAACACTGCTTTCACCAAAATGCTCATAACTCTCACAAATGAATGAATTTCTTTCTGCACTGTTAACCATAGGTTAATAACACACCAAAGAACATACCATAAACTACACAAAATCCAATCTACAATACAACATGTGTGCAAAACAAAATTGTACCTACTTTCCTGCTAATATCCAGAATATCACTATGTTGACATCAATGACAATCCAAGTCATGAATGCACAACAACTGCTACAGAATGACTACCAAAACACTTTTCATTCATTCCTAAAAATATCCCTCATTGGCATTGATGGCAACATAGATGAAAAACATCCAATGTTCCAAAAATCCAATACTGCAATATCACTGTAAAATATCAAATCAAATCTTGCTTCACTTTCCTATTCAGCTCTCTCATACAATCCACAATGTTTTTCATGTATATCTCTCCCCCATTGACATCAATGATAGAAATTCCATCACTAAGTTAACAACAACTTAATGTCAAAAGACACTTTTTAGAAAAATACAATAACAAGAGTCCTCATGACTCAGCTCATAAACTCCCCCATTGAGGAAGTTCCAACATCCAATCCAGAAGAAAGATAGGGCTCATATACCACTAGATGGATGCAATCATCTGCATCAATTCTATAAAATACATTGGGGCATAACCCCAAGCATACCTCTCAGATACACAAATGTATCCTTAGGTAAAGGCTTTGTAAATATATCTACTATCTACTCCTTTGTACTTATGTACTCCAATCTTCTTTTTCTGCAACTTTCTCTCTTACAACATGATACTTGATCTCAATATGTTTAGTCTTAGAATGTAAAATAGGATTTTTTGACATACTCACTATACTGGTGTTATCATAATGTATAACAACAGGCTCATCAAACTTTATTCCAATATCCTTCAACATCTGCTTCATCCAAATAATTTGATTACAATTATTTGCTGCTGCAACATATTCTGCTTTTATTGTGCTTTGTGAAGTACAATTCTGCTTCTTACTTAGCCAAGAGACCAATTTTATTCCAAGAAAAAAGGCTCCACCACTGGTGCTTTTTTTGTCATCAACGTTGCCTCCCCAATCTGCATTAGTATAGGCACATAAGGTAAAATCATTAGAATTCTCATACCATAATCCATAATCCATTGTTCCTTTCAGATATCTCAGTATCCTCTTTACTACTGCATAATGTGATTCTCTAGGCTCTTCTTGAAATCTTGCTACAATCCCCACTAAATGTGCTATATCAGGTCTTGTATGTGTCAAGTACTGCAATACTCCAATCATAGATCTGTACTTTTTCTGCTCAACTGCTGGTGTCTCATCTTTGCTAGATAACTTATGTCCGGTTACCATAGGTGTTCCAACAGATTTAGAATCTTCCATTCCAAATATTTTCAATAATTCATTTAAATACTTAGTCTGACTTACAAATATACCTTCCTTGCTTTGTGTTATCTGTAATCCCAAAAAATATTTCATTTATCCAATCATGCTCATCTCAAATTCAGTCTTCATTTCATCTACAAATTTGTCACTAGCTTCATCTTCTCCTCCAAAGATAATATCATCAACAAATATAACTATAACCAAAAAACCATTCTCAATTTCTTTTGTGTATAAGTTACTATCTGTTGTTCCTTTTATAAATCCCAATTTCAATAAATACTTATCCAATCTTGCATACCAGGTTCTAGGTGCTTGTTTTAATCCATATAAAGCTTTCTTTAACTTACATACCATATCTCCTTCTTGTGTCAAAGGAAGACCTTCAGGCTGCTCAATGTAGACTTCTTCTTCCAATTAACCATTCAAAAATGTTGACTTCACATCCATCTAATACACTCTGAATTTCTTGTAAGTTGCATATGCTAGAAACATTCTCACTGCTACAAGTCTGGCCACAGGTGCAAAAGTTTCTTCATAGTCAATTCCTTCTTGTTGTGAATATCCTTTACATACCAATCTTTCTTTGTTTCTTATCACTTCTCCTTGTTCATTCATCTTGTTTCTGAATACCCACTTTGTTCCAATCACATTCTTGTCTTCAGGTCTAGGGACCAATTCCCATGTCTTGTTTTTTTCAATCTGCTCTAGTTCTTCTTTCATAGCATTGATCCAATGTTCATCTTCACAAGCTTCATTAGTAGTCTTAGGTTCAATTTGAGAAATCAAACATAAATTTACCTTATTTCGAGTCAAAAATCCTCTATCTAAACTTCCAATAACTTGCTCAATAGGGTGATGTCTTGAAGTATACCTGTTAGGTGTCATAGTTACTAATCTTGTTCCGACTATAGATTCTTCTTTGCTTTCTTCTCTATTTTCTTCTCTGTTTTCTTCTCTATTTTCTTCAGTATGACTTTCATTTAGCAAATCACTGTTAGTTTCAAAAAATAATTCTACATTTTCAATGTTAGGCTAAGGTTGTGCTTCTCCATTAGATTCATAATCAAGCATTCTTTCCTGAATTTTAAACTTCTCATCAACTTTTACATTTGCACTTTCAACAGTCTTAGTTCTTTTGTTATAACATCTATAAGCTTTTCTTTTTAAAGAATATCCAAGAAATATTCCTTCATCACTTCTAGGATCAAACTTTCCTATATCATCATCTCTCTTAATATAACATTTACTTCCAAAAATTCTAAAATACTTAACTGAGGGTGTATGTCCAAACCATAATTCATTAGGTGGTATCTGCTCTGATTTGTACTTTGTTCATAGTGTATACTGTTGTGTTCACTGCTTCTCTCCAAAAATTTTTAGCCAAATCATTTTCAAACAACATAGCTCTTGCTGCTTCAGTTATTAACCTGTTCCTTCTTTCTATAATACCATTTTGTTTTGGTGTTCTAGGGGCTGAAAGTTGTCTCTTAATACCATTCATTTCACAAAAGGTGTTAAACTCTCTAGATGTAAATTCACCACCTCTATCAGATCTTAGACACTTAATCTTCATTCCAGATTCATTCTCAATTTTGCTTTTCATGATCTTAAATTTATCAAATGCTTCATATTTTTCTTTCAAAAATGCAATCCACATCATTCTTGTAAAATCATCAAAAAGAATCATAAAATACCTTTCACCATAGAATCCTCTAGTCCTAGTAGGACCACTCAAGTCTGTATGAACAATCTCTAAATTCTCTGCCAATGTGAAGTTCTTATTGGGAAATGAACTCCTTTTCTACTTTGCCATCATACATTCTTTGCAAATCATGTTAGTAGGTTTCATAATTCTAGGTAAATCTCTTACTGCAAGTGTAGTGCTCACCTTGACAATATTATCAAAGTTTATATGACAAAACCTTTTATGCCATAACCAAATATCATCAATCCTAGTTATCAAACATGTCATCTTAGTAGGATTCAACCGAAATACATTACCTCTGGTTCTGGATCCTTTTCCAATCAGATTTCCACCTTTATCTTTTATCACAAAAGTTTTCTCAGAAAACCAAACTTGATAACCCTTATCAGCCAATTGTCCAACGCTTAGTAGATTATGTCTTAGTCCATCAACAAAGTAAACATCATTAGTGTTAGTCTGTCCATCAAGAGTAATAGATCCTATACCCTTAATCAAACAAGGTGCATTGTTACCAACCCTAACAATTCCTCCACCATAATTATCTAACTTAACAAACTTCCTTTTATCTCCAGTCATATGATGTGAACAACCACTATCTATAATCCAATCAGATTTCTTTTCAACTTGTTAAACTGATGCTTTTTCTTCCCTTTTATTAGATTCAAAACTTTCTTCTTTAATTGCTACAAATCCTATTTCCTCAAAGTTATCATTATCACTGTCACTTATATGTTTTTCAATTCCTGCTTCAAGATCTTCATCATTTGCATAATAACATTCTTTAGATCTCCTAGGTTTAAAGTTGCTTCTATACTTCTTAACTTTTTTAGGACATTTAGATGCAAAATGACCATATTCTTGACAAGTCCAACATTTAAAGATTTTCTTACCATCTGGTTCTCTTTTTACAAGTAATGCAATACCTTCTTCAATCTTCTTATCTTCCTCAGATCTTCTACTGCTGGCATAATCTCCATTCACACTAGTACTTCTTGTAGGTCTAATACTAAGAGCACTAAATGTTGTTTCTATTCTAGGTAGCTCTCCTGATAATCTCAAGTTCATCTCTGTTGTTTCTAATCTTCCAAGAAGAGTTTCTCTTGAAAATTTTGATGTACAAGGTATCACTTGTTCAATCACTTGTGTTGTCTGCTTGAATACTAGTGTCAAAGTTCTCAGAATTTTCCATATCACTTCATTCTCTATCTTATCATCTCCACAAGACTTTATTCCTATTACAATCTCAGACATCCTACCAATATAGCTTCTAATAGATTCATCTTCCACCATTCTAATATCTTCAAATGCACAAATCCAACTATGTAATCTAGCCTTGTTTGCATGTTCATCACCTTTAAAAGTAGAATGTAAAGCTTTCCAAATTGCATGAGATGTTTTCAAACATCTTACTTGACTATATTCATTCTCTGGTAGTGCTGACAAAAGTGCTTCTCTTCCAAGTATGTTACACATGAATAGATCTAGTTCATCTTTAGTTCCTGCCTCTAGATTGTCTTCCTCAATGATAGTCTTCTCATTCTTTGTAATCAACCAATAACTTGGTCCTAAACACAATAGATGTGTCTTCATCTTTTCTTTCCAACTGTCAAAATTTACTCCATCAAACTTAGGGCTTTCTTTTCTGAAATTCACCATGGATCTCCTTAAGTTGTTAAACTTTTCTTTCAAGGACCTATTGCTTTGATACCAATTGTTAGAAAGTAAAGATTCCCAAGATAACTAAGAGGGGGGGGTGAATTAGTTATCAGATAATTTAACCATTCAATAGCTTTAAACAATATAAGTAATGTATTGATCAGCCATAGAAAGATAACCATACACAATTGCACAATAACACAAGATATGTTAACTAGGGAACCTCTTGAAAAGAGTAAACCCCAGTGGGAATGATGCCCAAAAAATGATGCACTAATATGAAAGTTCCTTGTTAGAGGATGGACCCTGTTAGGAGTCTTATGAAATACATTCAGTACATATAAATCCCTGTTAGGAGATTTTGAATCCTTGTTAAAAGATTCTAACCCGGTTAAGAGTTTATGGAAGACAGAAGGACCCACTGCCCAAACAGCTTCAAGGCAAGATCTCTGAACCCATTGTCCAAAAGATCTTAAAATTATTCAATAGAATAATATGAAATATATTACCTCCTTCACACTATGCCAAAACTGCACTCTTTGCTACACAAGATCACAATTTTAGATCTCTGTACTCACAAGTCTTCCTTCATCACTGAATTAGATCTTTTCTTCACTTCATACATATATTCACATCTCAATCTTCATAGTACACATTAAAATTAGGAAAACATTCCTTCTTATATACCAAACTCAAATAATTACAAATGAGTCGGTCCTCAATTACAAAATAATAAATTCTACACGCTACACAAAGAATTCACATAAAACTGTCAGCTTCCAGTTACTGTAACTTTCTCCAAACATATCCTCAAAGTTTTCACTATGAACCATGTCATCATTAATGAGTCTCTAACATCCCTTTAACTGCACAAAATCAGATTCCATCCCAGCTAAGAGATATCCTCTGATTTTCGAACATCGCTACACACAAACATTGTCTAAACACTACTTTCACCAAAATGCTCATAACTCTCACAAATGAATGAATTTCTTTTTGTGCTATTAACCATAGGTTAATAAAACACCAAAGAACATACCATCAATTGTGAAAAAGCCAATCTACAATACATGTGTGCAAAACAAAATTGTACCTACTTTCCTGCTAATATCCAGAATATCACTATGTTGACATCAATGACAATCCAAGTCATGAATGCAACAACAACTGCTATAAAATGACTACCAAAACACTTTGCATTCATTCCTAACAGTTATTTGTAATTGTAATAGATAAAATATATGGTGGGGTCCTAGAACAATGGTTTGTACATAAAAGAGACCCCAAAGCCAATATTTTACACATACATGGAATTGTATTGATATGGAAAGTAAATGTAGATGATTAATATTGAAATTAAGAAATAATGGTACTTACCTCCATAAAAGAATTGGCTGAAAATCCTATCAAACAATCTAAAAAATTGTTGATTTCTATGTTTCTAAACTTAAACTGTGAGATCTACAAAACCTAGAAATATTTTTTTGAGATGAGATTAGGTCAAATTTGACCCTCATAAAAGGTCAAGGATGACCTAGGAAAAACAAGGCCGACCTTGACTTTGTTCGTGGATCTCAAAAGTTCTGTGAAAAGGGTATCTAGATCTGCCATTTAATTTGCTGTCCTACACTTGTACCTACAAGAAAAATGGTTTTGTTTACTGGGGGGAGGGGTTTGGCTTAGTCAAACCCCAATTTAGGAATTAACCTTGAAATTGAATTGAAATTATAGTAGTAAACAAAGTAAATAAAAAAATTCACCTTGCTTATATTGAAACCCTTGTGGAGGATTCGAATCCTTGAATCCACAAGAATGGATGAATGTAGAATCAAATGTAGGATGTCTCCAATCAATTGTCTTTAGATCTTCAACACCAATCTTGAATGGATCTTCTATTAGGAGGAGGCTTGAATGGAAATGGAGGAATCTTCAACAAGAGAGCTCCATAGGGCTTGAATCCTTCAATGGATACTAATGGATCTCCTTGATGAATTGGATCTTGAATGCTTGAAGGCTTGAATGCTTGATCTTGTTGCTTGAGAACTTGAGACATTGTGATATGAGATTGAGAAACTTGATTGAGAGATGAGAGAGGAAGGATCCCTTTTATAGTGATCTAGGGCACAAGAGGGGCCTCATACAAAATAATAATTAAGGGCCCATGGCACAAAACTCTAGAGAGGTGCACATGGAGAGGAAATTAGATTAAAGTCTTAACACAAAACTCTAGGAGTGGACCACCCTTAATATACAAATAAAAATAATTATTTAAGAGCCTTGTCACAAAATTCAAGGTAAGGCCAACCCCAAAGTTAATTTGAGCATTAGGCACAAAACTCAAGAAAGGATAATCTCCAATAATAAATTAGGAATCCTATACAAATCTCAAGAAAGGTCCACCTCAAATATTAATTTGAAAATTTGACACTTAATTCAAGAAATAGTGGCACCAAAGAGGGAAAAGACAAGATTTGATGAAATCCCAAAATTGGAAGCTAACCCCAAGGATCTCAGACCCTAGGGTCAAGGATGAGGTCAACCTTGACCTAGGTCAAGGTTGAGATCATCCCTAACCTAGGTCAGCATCAAGGTTGATCTTGACCCTGAGGTCAAGAATCCCAGGTTCTCAATTCAGGATGTCAGGAAAATGTTGGGAAGAAGTAGAAAATGGGGCAGAATAGGGGAAAAAGCTAGATCCAAGTTGAGTACTCATTCAAGGCATTGAACATGACCCCAAACCACTTACTCGAAGGGTTCAACACCCTTATCATGGAAGTGCTTCCATTTTAAGTCGATACATTAAGCCCGTACTTTAGCAAGAGCATGGACTAGATGCAAACTCTTGGTAAAGGAGATCACAAAGAAAAAGATAATCTTATTGAAATCAAAGGGACAAAGGAATCTTCAAGCCCCTAGGGAATCGAGTCTTCATCAACTCCAAGATTTCAATAAGAGAGACATCACTAGAGAAAAGAGAGAAAAGGAGAGAGAGGAGTGGCTAGCTCAGCTAGTAGGATGTGTGTATCTCACTATGAACCACAAAAAGATATGATGGCCCACCAAGAAAACACTTGATAGTCACCCCATAAAGTTTTGCACCTTCTAGCAGCTTTGTGCATGTATGTAATGCATCTTTTGACAACTTTTATAAAGTACCCATGGATCCACCTTCTTGTATCACCATGAATATGAAATGTGTGTCTACTCAGGATTTAGCAACTTATGTGTGTTACCTTCAAAAGATTTAGCATATTGGAAATCTGTGTCTTTCCAGGATTTAGCAACTTATGTGTGTTATCTTCCAAGATTTAGCATATTTAAAATATTTTAAAAATATGTGTCTCCTCAGGATTTAGCAACTTATGTGCATTACCTTCGAAAGATTTAGCATATTTAAAATTGGAAATGCGTTTCTCTTTAGGATTTAGCAACTTATGTGCATTACCTTCTAAGATTTAACATGCTACAAAACAAAAGGTTACAACAAAAATACATAATATAGAATGAGGGAGGCCATATACATGCCCCCCTCCTTAAGATGGAAAAAACATACTATTTTGACATGTTAAGGAAATAAAAGATCAAGGATAAAGAAATCTTTAGCATCAAGACAATATCCATAGACAACAACCAATCCAAGTCAAGAAGGTCATAGCTCCTATGAAGCCATGGAAGGGATGAATGCAAAGAGATATCATGCAAGAAGTGAAAAAGTAACCCTTGTGAGTGATAGCACATTGTTCAATTTCCAAGGTGAGAGATTTATCCACCATGGAAACCCAATGTCAAACAATGAGATAGGTTGTGATCAAGAACAAAGATCCTCAATATAAACCAAAATTTTCATGTATGATTGGATGTCACATAATAGATAGATACTACTTAACCAAGGAAAGAGGTGAATCCTGGAAAGACAGAAAAGGAGATGGCATCCTTGCCCCCCAAGTTTACGAACAAAGATGTAAGGGGACCTATTATATCACTCACAAAACTATGCAAGACAATGAGCCCCCAAGAATTAGGCTAACATTTTTTAGATAATGTGGAGCTCTATAATAGGAACATAAATGTTATATAGAGAAAATAGAATTGAAATACAACTCAGTGCCACATGATATAAAAATAACCTTACTATCAATGAGCTGCCTAATCTTATAACGTAAATCTTGACATTCATTAGTAGAGTGATCATGAAATCTATGATATAAACAAAAAGAAAGAGTCTTCAAGTGTGGACTACATTTATTTTTGCATTTAGGTCTAGTAATCATCTTAGCATGAAGGAGTTTAGGCAAAAGAACTTCTTGGTCAAATTCCTTCACAGTTTCATCATGTTTTGAAGTGTTATTCGAGATGTTGTTAACATTGATTTGTTGTTGAGGATTAAATCCCAATCCATAAGAATGCTCATGCCCGCCAATGTGTAAGGTCATTTGAATTCCCTATTTATTCTTACCACATCCTTGACTATTAAATCCTTGTTTAACTAGGAATTGATAACCAGGACCATAACAAGAAGCCATATCAGAAGGAGTCAATGGAACTTCAGTAGTCACTATGTTATCATTAGTAGGCTTGATTGATTTAATGTGGGTAGAATCAAAGACAGTTATTATGAAGAGTATTATAAGTAGAAAAACTCTTTATTCAAATTCTCTTTGTTTCATCATAAAATCAAGATCATTAACCTTATACTCTCCAATAAAGGTAGGATTAAAATCCAAGGTTCCCCAATCATCACTAGGAAGAGCATTAGAGGAAAGAGGATTACTATTAGGAACATGAGTAGTGTCAGTTTGAATATTAAGACAAGGATTAGGCACAACATCCACATGAACTGTATACATCTCATTGTTATATATAAACTTGACTTTATGATGAAGGGTGGAAGGAATGACAAGCATCTCATGCAACCAAGGTCTACCCAAAAGAAGGTTATAGTTGATAGGTCCAAGCATAAAATGAATAGGTGTATTCAAAATGAGTGGTCCTACTTTGGTAGGTAAGGTAATGATGCCTAAAGTGTTCTTGGCAATATTATCAAAGCCACATATAGGAACATTGCCAGGTTGAATAGTTGAAAGATCAACATTAATTGCTTTGAGCATGTCCATACTACAAACATTAAACCTAGATCCATTATCAATCAAGGTCCTATGAATGATACTTTTATTGATAGAAATAGTAACCATAAGAGCATCATACTGATTTTGAAATTTTTTAGTAGGTAAATCCTTTTGATTAAATACAATGTCGGGAGGACTCGGGGTCGCATGCATGCATTGTAAGAAGTTATTGGTGTTCTCTTGATTAGGAGGTGGAGTAGGAAGAGTTGCTAGAGATTTTTTTAAGGCTTCATAGGAAGTAGGTGAAGTTTGAAGAAGCTCCCATAAAGAAATCTTGGTAGAATTATTTTGCAATTGGTTTATCAAATCATACTCCTTACTAGGAAGATGAGGTGGAGGAGGAAAAATAGGTTGAGAAGGTGGTAAAGAAGTAGAAACCACCAGATTAGGTTGAGGTTTATTCCTTATATGATAATTTTGAGCTATAGAATCTTGATCATTGAAAGACTCCATAGGTTTACCTTTGATAGTAAGGTGAGGACAACCTTTGACAGTTAACAAGGGTTTAGGATAAACCATTTTAGTTGTCTCAACACTAGAAATAGATTCACAAGAAGGAATAAAAGAGGACATCCTAGGAGGAGATGAGGTAAGATCTTGATTCTCCATAGGATCATCACTAAAAGGGAGAGTGTTAAGGGAATTCATATCACTCTCCACTAATGCCTCATCACTAGAAGGAATCTCAAATGGAGATAAAGGATCTATACTATCATGTTCTTTCACTAAAATGTCTACATGTGCTTTAGAAAATGAGTTATCATCATTTATCAATATGTCATCTATTAATAAATCACCCTATTGTATCAAAGCTTCTTTTCTAGGATGGGATAAATCAATGTCATTATCCAAGAGATCTTCCACAATGGTTTCATGAGGAAGAGAGTAATCAACATCCAAATCCAAAGGTTCATCCCAAATAGGAGGATTATCATCCCTACCAATAAAGCACCTTGTAGGATTTCCATAATTCACTAAAGCTTGATCCCTAGAGGGGGAAGAAGGACATCTATTAGGAGAAGAATTCACATCAATCTTCAACTCCTCTCCATAAAGAGAAATATGATAGAGATCACATGTAATAAATGAATTCTTTCTAGTTGTAACGCCATGCAACATTTGAAACAACTTATGCAACATGATAAAAAATAAAGAAATGCATAGAAAATAGATCTAGATATATCCAAATGCATTCAAAGGAAATCAAACACCACAAATACAATAGGGCATCTAATTCAACAAAAGAAGTCATAAAGTGGCTTCACCAAAATGTAAAGTATAAAGGTGAACACACAAGATAATACAAAGGGAGATCTAACACAATACGGTATCTAAATCCACAAAAGAAAAGGGGTAAGTATGTCAGGTTCACCAAAATGTAAAGTGTGAAGGTGAACACACAAGATAATAGAAACGGAGATCTAACACAATAGGGCATCTAAATCCAAAAAAGAAAGGTGTAACTATGTCAGGTTCACCAAAATATAATAGATAAAATATGTGGTGGGGTCCTAGAACAATGGTTTGCACATAAAAGAGACCCCAAAGCCAATATTTTACACATACATATAATTGTATTGATATAGAAAGTAAATGTAGATGATTAATATTGAAATTAAGAAATAAATGTAGTTACGTCTAGAAAATAATCGGCTGAAAACCCTATCAAATAAGTTCAAAAATTATTGATTTACATATGCTTGAACTGAAACTATGAGATCTAAAAAACCAAGAAATAATTTTTTGAGATGAGATCAAGTCAACTTTGACCCTCACAAAAGGTCAAGGATGACCTCAGAAAAATTAAGGTCGACTTTGACTTTGTTTACGAATCTTGGAAGTTCAGGGAAAAGGGTATCTAGATCTGCACTTTAATTCATTGTCTCAGACTTGTACCTACAAGAGAAATGGTTTTTTCTGTTGGGGGGAGGGGTTTGTCTCAATCAAACCCCACTTTAAGAATTAACCTTGAAATTGAATTGAAATTGTAGTAGTAAACAGAGTAAATGAAACAATTCACCTTGCTTATATTGAAACCCTTGTGGAGGGTTCAAATCCTTGAATCAACAAGAATGGATGAATGTAGAGTCAAATTTAGGATGTCTCCAATCAATTGTCTTTAGATATTCAAGACCATTCTTGAATGGATCTTGAATTAGGAAGAGGCTTGAATGGAAATGGAGGAATCTTCAACAAGAGAGCTCCATAGAGCTTGAATCCTTCAATGGATACTAATGGATCTCCTTGATGAATTGGATCTTGAATTCTTGAATGCTTGATCTTCTTACTTGAGAGCTTGAGAGATTGTGAGGTGAGATTGAGAAACTTGATTGAGAGATGAGAGAGGAAGGCTTCATTTTATAGTGATCTAGGGCACAAGAGGGGCCTTGTAGAAAACAACAATTAAGGGCCCATGGAAAAAAACTCTAGAGAGGTACACATGGAGAAGAAATTAAATTAAATTCTTGACACAAAACTCTAGGAGAGGACCACCCTTAATATAGAAATAAAAATAATTATTTAAGAGCCTTGTCACAAAATTTGAGGTAAGGCCAACCCCAAAGTTAATTTGAGCATTAGGTACAAAACTCG